>JBBPPG010000377.1:0-26339 GCA_038091855.1 Leccinellum luteum | reverse complement strand
AGGAGGAGGCCGACGACGATGACGAAGAGGGTGCCGAAGGTCGTTTACGGCAAATATCCCGGATCCCTCAAGGCACCGCGCGTCGCGACGCGCTCAAGTTGACAAAGAAGAAGGCAAAGTCGCTCCCGAGGGTGACGGCCTACGCTACCGCACAGTACGTCGTGCCGTGCTTGTGGTTTCCTTTTTTTTTTCTGTTGCAGTTTTTCTTCTTCTTTCGCGTCCGCGGACGCCGTCGCCAAACTTTTTATTGACGTCGGGTGGAACAGGTCGTATTTGCTACCGGATCTTATGAAGTTCTTCAACGCACGACGTGTTGCGTACCAGACGGATGCGAAGATTATCGACGACGTGATTTACACACCATACGCGTACGAACCGTCGGCCAATGCCGACGTTCAACCGAAGCGGAGCAATCAGACGGGGGACTTGCTCGGCATTCCTGAACTGTATCCGCCGACATCTGATGCAGCCAGTGCTTACCCCACCAAGAAGAAGCGGAGCAAGTTTCATGCCGTACCCACCGAAGCAGAGATTTTTGTCTTTAGCTACGGCACCGTCGTGATATGGGGCATGTCAGAGGCACAAGAGAAACGCTTCCTTGCGACCATGTAAGCCCGCCCGCTTCGCTTCTGCCGTATCTACTAAATGGCGGTTCATTAGACGGCGGTTCGGAGTTGATAGATTGGGTAAGCCCGCGTGTCGGCCCGGGGTGACTAGAAGGTTTACGAATGTCTGTCTTGCTTAGGACCCGACGACGTCGAGATGGAAGACTTGAATTACTACTATGCGAACTACAGCCGGTACGTTTGTCGGAGGTTTAAGCCATGAAACCCAAAATCTGATTTCCCGAAAAGCATATATAATGATGTGATTACCCTCAGGCATGGATCAGGATACATGTAAGCCCATCCGCCGGTCAGGGTTTAGATTATCTTTAGAACACCACGCCTCGTAGGACAAAGCTATCATTATCACACGCTCTCTCCCAATCCGTCAAGATATCATTGGTATGTTTGATAAGTTCTCGTTCCTTGTTGGCGGTTCTTTGACCAATCGTCTTTATCCAAGTTTGAGGAACTCATATCATCAAAAATAGAAGAAACCAAAGACATCCCTGAAACACTATCAGAAACGGGCAAGATCGGGATGCCCCATAAAGGTACGTCGCTTTCCTTTGAATTTGTGAGCCCCTTCGCGAAGGCGTAAAGGGTAGAGATCATGCGTAAGACGGGAGAGCTCTTCATTTTACGGACAAACATCAACTCCGTCGGATCCGTGCTTGACTCACCTGTACGTTCACTCCGTTCCTCCTTTGGAGTGTGGCGCAGACTTCTTATCGACTTTTCTTTTGCAGGAGGTATTTTGGGTATGCATGCTTTCTTTTTATTCATGGGGGCGCACTTGCTCTCCGCGGACATTAACGGAGAAAGACAGACGTATCCCGATTTGCAACCCCTGTATGAAGCTGCCAGAAGCTATCTAGAGATTCCGCAACGCATCGAATTGTTGAACACGCGTGTGGAGGTTTGTTGAGTCAGCTCGCTTGATGTGTACAGCTGATGAATGAAGCATTGACAGGTCCTCCAAGACATGCTCGAGCTCCTCAAGGAGTCAGTCTCGAGCAGGCACGCAGAACGTCTTGAACAGATCGTGATCGCTTTGATTGGCATTGAAATTGGTCAATTATTCTCTGCTTCCTATGGATGAGCCTCCAGAAACTCACTCGGCCTCTTTTTTCGGCAACAGTCCTTGGCATTATCACCATCCTCGTTGATTTAATGGCCTGAACCTCGTGGCCTCATTTGTATCATAACAGCACCTTCCCTGGTGTCCATTTCTCCAAGGAGTAAGGTATTTCTGCGCACTGCATGGACTTATATTACTCGCATTTGATATTTTGCGTTCATTTCACTTTTACTTTTTATTCATCCATCTGGACAAGTCAACATGTGCACCATCTGTGTTTGCTTACGCCTGGTTGCACAAGGCTTCCCGCACGCAATTGTGTTTATACCGCTACCGGATCATGCTATTTTTCTTATGGTGCATATTGATATTGCAGGTACCGAGAACTTGGTAAGAAAGTTTGATAAGACGGGAGAAGATCGATGATGCTGCAAATGGGCCGAACCCTGTTATACTTTTGTACGAAATCACGGAGAGCAGCTTGAAGGGGAAACTATTTGCGACCAAGAGTTTTACTATTCAAGAGCCACCGATATGCATGTCGTCTGGTCAACGTCTGGCCAAGGAGGCACAGTTGAACCCCTGATGAAATGACTCACTGTTCACATGCACACACAAGTCCCCGTCATTACGTTCGAATCAGGGCTTGCAAGGAAGAGGAGTGCAGGAGCCGGCTCCGCTGGTTGGGCTGCGCGCCTGTGATCCTCGGCCTTCCTCGATGCCGGTCGAAGAGCGGTGGCGACAGGTCCCGACGCTATTGCGTTCACACGTATGCCCCTGAACGCCAGCTACTCTGCGAGGGAGCGCGTGAAAGACGTGCTTGCCCCTTTCGTAGGAAAGTAATCGACTGTGGCCAAACGTCAAACGTCAGGCTGCGGCGTGGGGTGGTTCAATCCAGCGATCAACTCATCAAGATCATTAGGTGGCTCGGCGTACGCCAGAATAGATGATGCTGGGTCCACGCTTCATATGGGGGACGGCAAACTTGGCGACGGCGATCATCCTGGATGATGTTGGATTCAAAGGTACTGTGAACTTTAATTTAATCGAGGCCCATGTGTTCTCTTCGCTCGACTCCGATGCTGCAGGCGGTACACGAACAATGCATCATGCGTTATCACTCGAGGCTGACCCGCGGGATGGATGGGGCTCCAAGGACTCGGGCGACAGGTACTCACATCTGCTTCGACCCATGGCGTTGACCGTGACGAGCATCGCCATCTATCATCTTCCGCACCAGTTGGAAGACGCCAAAGCAGCCTAAGCCGCGGACAACTCGGACGTCGCGATGTCCTATGGCTGTGAGGTCAACCTGATTGCCCTTGACCTGCAGCGCGATGCCAACTGCCAACGGCTCGTTGCCGTCGCACATGGAAAAGTTTAGCCATTTGAACGTGATATTCTTGGGTCCCCATGGTCGGAGCGGCACGTCCGATGCTGCTGTTCGTCGCCATCGAGTTGGGTGTGCTTGCCTCTCAGCCTGTCGAGCTTGCCATCGTTGTCTCCAATATTTTTTGCTGGATATAACCTGACTCCGGCTACGAGGGTCATCTGTGTGAGTGTTGAACTCCCCATAGGTGGGGTACGGCACGCTCACATTTGATGTAGACCAGGCAGTCCCCAATCACTGAGTCTATTTCACGGCGATGCCGTAGGCAATGATGATGTTTGTGGAAGCGCCCGGATCTACGACGTGTCATGACGCTGCAAGCGGATCGATCGAATAGTGTCAAGACGAAAAGACAAATCCACAGTGGCATTTCGACAATTTAGGAAAGTCTAGTATTCGCCAAACCGCCCATATTCATAACCCAAACGAAAGCAGCTTCTGCCCGCCAATGAACCCGTCTCCGCCCAGCCCCCACCCCTTGTTCCAGCCCGCCTCGCTCCTTCGCGCCGCTTTGATCTCAAAGAACAGCGATCCATCGAGTAACTGCCGCACATCCTCCTTGTCCACCATCCCGTTCTGTTGCACCAGCAAAAACGTCGTCATCCACTCCAAGAACCCAGCAACCCATCCAAACGGATCCATTGCGAGGCGGTTCCCCCGCGTAAACAACCAGAGCTCGTACAGACTCATCGACGTACGAGGTGTGCCCCTGGGGTTCGTCGTGTCGTACTGCATCGTCGCGTTAGCTGCGCCAACTTACAGACGACCGAAAGATCTACCCACCTTGCACCACATGTCCTCGAACTTGCAGGGAACGAAACGACCTTCGTTGTCAAACACCCCCGAGTCAGATCCGTGTTTGCCGGCATGGATCGTCTCGACGTAGATGCGCAAAAACGGATCAGGGATGTAGCTCTTGGCGAGTCTAGAAAGCAATCTCAACGTTTGAAACGCACGCTGCTACCGACGAACGGAAGCTGACCTGGTCGTCAACGACAGTGCGGCGTGCACCACGATCGTCGCCAGCAAAGTAAACAAGAGGTTGAACCCGAGGTCGCGGAACCCGCGCCAAGTGTCAATCGGCCAGATGATGCCATCGCCGTCCGGATCCCAATACATGCAGTGCTGCTGCATCACAGACTAGATGGGCCAACTTCGTCAAGAAGTGGAAAACTGCACCAAATGAGAGGAGTACTAACATAGTTGGAGTAGTTTCTAGCGTGGTGGACGCTGCCATCGGGGTGTTCGACGCTTGGGGCGACGGATGCGCGAGGAAGATACGGCCGCTCGACGAAGTCGTCGGTGTCTATCCTGCCACGACGTTTTCCCGTCACTGGAGCCCGCGGGGCCTCTAGAGCGTGTCCAGACTTGAGTGGCACCTTGATCATATTGCTTCGTCTGATAGACTCGATGAGCGCGAAGAAAGAACCGGAGAAAAGAGACGAGGATGCTTTTAGGTTGGCGGGAGCGGCACACATGCTCGTTGCATGCTCGTTAGCATTCCTATATCAGTCTAGTCTGAAAGCAAATTTGGCATTCTCGTGTTAGCACCGCCGTCATAGTATTCCATCATCTAGTTCCAACGAAACCTTAACTGGTTCCAATTCGCGATACTCGAATTTACAGAATACCAACAGCAAAGCAATCCTAGTCCATGTGCGGAATGCTCAGTCCTTTTCTGATCCATCGCAACTCTCGCTCGGGGTGACCTGGCCACTAAGTGGAGTACCCTTCGCGGGTCTCTTCACTCGTGCAAAGATGCCAACCTCGGGGTCGCGGATGAAGTTGATGATGACCATGGGCCAACTTGGGTGCGACGGAATTGAGCTATAGAATTCGGGTGCAAAAGCATGAAGAGCAGGGAGACGGGTCCAAGGGATGGATGGGAAATCATGATGCTCATTGTGATATCCGACCTGACAAACAGGGTCAGTTATTTCGAGGGAGCGCAAAAAATCGACATGCGTTGTATGCCAAAAGATTGAGAGGGCCATAATAGCTGTAGGTTTCTTGATTGAGACCGTCCCAGACATAGTGTTCGGCGATGAAATGACCAGCACATGGGTGTAGACTGCCAGCAAAGAAACTAGAGAACAACAGGTACAGCAGTGGTCGAATACCAAATGTTTGAACCAAGACATAGTCAAATATGAGCTGTGCGACAAGGTTGATAAAGTGCCATCTAGTGAGTGTCTGCGTGCGGACGAAGCCAGGCCTCAGGGCGTAAAACAATATCTGGAAAGTGCTTCCATAGGGATGAGAGGCTGAGATGGCAAGGGGGCAAGGGGCAATGACACGTACGCAAAGAAAGTCTTTCCAAGAACGTTGTTAAGACAAAGAAGCTCAAGGTGGGTTGGAAGGTCCACGTCTATACCATCTTCGCCGAGATGTTTGTGATGCTCAAGGTGGTATCTCTTTCGGCGAGAAGATAAACGATAACGTAGATTAACACGAGTTACGACAAACCTTGAATGAAGCAGAATAAGGTATGCCGATGGGTATATTTGCAAAGACAGCCAACGCTTTGTTGGCGTTGATGCCTTTAAACGCGAGGTTGTGGGTAATCTCATGAATCGCAAGAAAAAGATTGTGATTTGCGGTGCCGCCGACCGCATATGCGAGGAACAAGAACCAAAAAGAGAGTGGGTGAGAATGCCGAAGTTGTACGGCGACAAAAAGTTGCAGGGACACGACCGCAAGGACGACGAATTTGGTGAGAGGTTCGTGGCCCATGAGTTTGACGACGTTTGGATGGGCTTTCAAGATGGCCATTCGCCGAGAGCGGTGTGGTTCCTCTGTCATCAGCCAGAGGAAATCAGACGGGTCTTGGGGTGGCCCTGGATGGGATCGGTCGTCGTCGTTGCCAGACGCGACGACGGTGCGTCTTGGGGAGCGTTTCCCCTCTGTGAGAGACTCTGCACCGCCAAAGTAACTGAAATCTACGGGTACGTTAGATGGAACAAGCTTGAGTACGAATGAACGAACCGACGTCCGTCTTCATGGCTTAAGTTCAAAGATCAAAGTTGGGCTGGGAAGGGAAACTTTGAATGAATTGATGTGGGAATAACATACCGGATATGGAACGAGGTAGCGAAGTGGTGCCATATCTTGAAGTGGTGTCATTATCCCTTTTTCTTCTGCTTACCACCATCATCAATGGCCATGAGCTCTGCTGATACAGACAGCGCCGACACTGACTTCGTGTTGGACCCGTCCGACCCGCTGTATATGCTCCTCAACAATACCCACGACACAAAGCCAGACGCTCCATTCGACTTCTCGCTCCCGATGGACCTCGACTTCAATTCTATCTTTGTCAATCCAAACGCTCTCTTTATTGACGGAAATCATTCCGTGCCCACAGTTCCCATCCAGCCCCTGGACTTGCTCAACCCCTCCTTCCCATTCTCCTTCTCGTCCCCCACGCTCAGCTCTGCATCAGCCTCCGCAGACGAAAGCTCTTCCGGCTTTAGTACATCCAGCCCTGGTAGCTCGCCGAGTGCGCGGGCTTCACCGGGGGCCCCCGTGGGACCAAGAGTGACTGCAGGTGCGTCTTATTCCAATCGAGTTCGTCCGCTGGATAGTCATGCAACATCAGCTGTCCCTGCCTTCCCTTCTCAGGCCAATGTACCGTTAGCGGTTCCCTTCCAATCGCATCTGCCAATGCAGCAACCCCTTTCTCTCCCCCCGCCAGTACATGCCGTTCAAGGCCCCCAAACCCATGTCATAAACACCGCAGTGTCGGCCCGTCCGAAGACAAGTCATACAACCATTGAACGCAGATACCGTACCAATCTGAATGCTCGCATCCAAAATCTCAAGGCTGCTGTTCCAGCTCTTCGCGCTCTGGACCAGAATTACAAGAGCGATGAATACAGGGTAGATGATCGCGGTTACATAGACGGCGTCAAGGTCGCTAGAAAGGGTAGCAAGGCGAACGTACTTGGAAAGGCGGTAGAATACATTCGGTAATCCATCCCGAAATTACCCGCGAGAAACATACCACTCACGCCCTCTCTTTAGTGTTTTGAAGAGGCGAGAGGCTAGACTGAAACGCGAGCAAGATGGCCTACGGACTCTGATCTGCGGATTCCAGGGTGGGCATAGTATTTTAACAGAATGGGAAATCGAGTGGACAAAGAAGTTCGGAGGCCCCGAAAAGGACGAGATCGATTGCGAAGGTACAGAGGAAGCTAGCGACGATGAAGATGGGGATGGAGAAGGAGAAGACGATGGAGATACGTCAGAGCGCGCAAGAAAGAAACTGAAAATAGAAGCCTCAAAGAAAGAGAAACGCAAGATTGCCCCTGCTGCTCGTATTCCTACTGCTACTAGCGGTGAAGTTCCAGTCGCACCGGGTGTCGTTGGCGAAAAGCGTAAGCGCGGTCGCCCACGTAAAATACAACCCAGTGTACCTCCTCCAATCATCCCTGCCGCCTCTGTGTTGCCCTCTGATCCCGGCCAGCAAGGAATCGCAGTTCCCCCCATGGCCTCTCAGGCTCCCCAGCCTCAACAATACCTTCTTGCTGTCTTCGCCCTTTTTTCGTTCTTCAGTTCACCGTTGACCACCACCCAGCCAGTTCCGCATCACCACACGCACCAAGGTTCTGTATTATCCCATGCCACCGTCTTGGCCCAGCCGGCGATGGGTTGGACATGGAACGACCTTGTACAAGTCATACACTTGCTTGCATCTTTGGCAGTCTTCGCTTCCATTGTTATTCCTTGGATCCCCGTTCCCCTGAAAGCCTACCGGTCGCGGCTGATGCAGCTCATGCCATTTGTGTCATTGATTTATCGCGGACATGCCACTCCCTCAAGCGAAGCGCAAGACCTTCCAATACCTCCCGACTCTTCTGACGTTAACGACACTGATTCCGAACCTGACTCGTCTTCCACCGAGTATACTGTGCGCGCAACCAATAAAGTGTCGAATCCGTTCATCGAAGCGCTGAGCTCCAGAGGAGCAGCTGACGAATTTGATAAACTTTTGGGCGCTTTAAACATTAACAGTGGATGGGTGGGTATGATTCGGGGGTCCGTTGGTTCTCCCCAGGCGCAAAGTGGATCTGGAATACGACACGAGCGCCGCGCGTGGACACGGCTTGCAGAACTTGCAGTTCTTTCCGGGAAAATTTCAATGCCTGTGCGCTGGCAAGCCTACAACCATCTCTCTAGTCGCTTAGGGTCTCCCGAGAAGGAAGTGGCCTCCGACATGCTGGTATCTGACCTCTGCACGCTCGCATTGCTTGCACAGTCTCTTCCTTTTGCAAGGACACGAGCACGAGCACTCTGGACCCGCGCCACTGGATTAGCAAACTCTGTCGAGGTGCCTACCTACCAGCGTCTCGTCTTTGGTTCCATAACAGTTGACAAGGCCGTGGAGTGTTTGACTTGGACTAAGCCTATCTCTGGTTCCTCTCCTATTGAACTGCTCGCATCCAATCTCTTGCGAAAGCGTTTACATTCGCACGCTTCTTCTCTGTTTATTCACCATGTCTCTCGCGGCTCTTCCCAGTGCCCGTCAACCGAGGACTCGAGGAAATGGACAGCGACGCTCTCCTATGGTCGTAGTCTCGGTGGCGATATCGGTTTGCTATCTGAGGCGCTTGCAAAAGTGTGGCAAGACGGGTGGTTCACTCTTGATACTGCCGATCTTGAACTAGACGCTGCCAACGAAGACGTGCTTGCCCTCCTTCGTGCCACGGCTCTGTACAGTCGAGTGTTTGCAAGCCAATCAGTTCTATCGCCTCCGCCGAGTCCACCTCCGCGATCGGGTGGCAGAGACAGCAAGGTGGATGTGGTGCTGCACCTTCGTCGGGTTCTAGGTTCGAACGTATTCGAAGAGAGCGGAGAGTCAGATGTAGATGGCTTTTCATTGGAGGATGCAAGGGATCGTGTTGTGGATATGATTGTCAATCTACAGAGGGAGCGAAGGACCAGGGCTAGCTAAGCCTAGAGGAGCTCGTGTTCATGCAAAGTGTTTTACGATACGACTTGCTCCGTTATTTATAATTCACTGACTTTTTATTTCACTGCACTTGTCCTCTTATGTACTAGCTACGAAGTACGCTGACTTTGTGACTCGTCGGAGGTGAGGCCTTGAGGCCTACTAAGCGACCCCAACGTTAGTGGACACGCTACGACGTGTTTCCGAGTTTCTACATTCCCTGCTCGAATGGTGAAGGACTCTAGCATTCCTCCAGGTCTGGGCGATGTGGAAGCGCACGTGTATGCTCAGAGTGGGAGTGAGCACGAATGGCGACCATTCAAATACACGCGTCTCTACACGAACGCGTTCGTTATTGAGGGCAACAAGGTACGTCCTGCGTCGCTCAACGATCTCAGCGATCGGTCGCTCATCGTGCAATCCCCAATCGTTCGTTCTCAGCTGTTGCTCGGTTTCAAGAAACGTGGTTTCGGTGCCGGTCTGTGCGTTATTCTGATTTTTACTATCCTGGAGCCTCGAGACGAGCCTGGGGAGAGGGTCGTCGACACCCACCTCCCGGGATCGAATGGTGATTCGACCTGCATCCCGTGCTGACGACTCTTGACATGACAGGTACAACGGATTCGGAGGCAAAGTAGAACCAGGCGAGACACCCGCAGAAGCCGCCCGACGAGAGCTGAAGGTGGGTGTACCCGCCCTATCTTTACCCTTCCAATTTAATCTCTGACCCGGTGGTTGCCTACCGCGAGCAGGAGGAAGCAGGGATCGACGCGCCGCTCGAGTATGCCGGGACGCTGTTCTTCGTCGTCGAAGGTATCGAGTGGGCGTTCGACATCAGCGTCTACGTTGCGCGCAAGCATGAAGGGGCGCCGACTGAGTGAGTACTGATTTGATGATGTTTGGCTTCGTTCAAGGGAGGATGCGTTGCTGACTGACGTTTTCTTTTCTCCTTGCTCGCGGCGCACGCAGGTCAGACGAGATGAAACCAGGCTGGGTTTCGCTCTCGGATGACAGTTTGTACGCGCGGTCCGCTTCCGCCTCCGTGACCACTCCAGGTGACCCGGTTCTTCAACCTGCTACTGCCCCCGGTGCGGACCTGCCACCTATCCCGTATGATCAAATGTGGGCGGACGACATACATTGGCTGCCCTACCTCGTACGTGGCGAACGCTTTGTTGGACGTGCCGACCTTACAGAGGGCAATACCATGCGACGATACTGGTTCGGGACCGTGTCTGCTGGTGGAGACCAACAATGATGCTAGCTAGAGATGTTGTACTGTTTTGATCACGTTAGAAAGTCGGATAGCTACATATCATTTACCTTGGATGTGTGAATGTTTGGTATGGAATGGAATTCACCCTTTTTATTCCACTGCGTTTGTCCTCTTTAATTTATGTTATACTACGCGACTCAGATGCTGGTGAACGTTTTAACGTGCGACGGGTCGCACTGTGTACATACGTCGCAAGCGAAAGCGAGTGAAACCGCCGCTTCCGCGCAACAGCAGACGCTCCCGGCCAGAGCCATGGCATTTACCACAATTCCATCTGCATGCACTCTCACTCCCTCGTCCCTGGTCGAGGCCGTCGCGCGCCTGACACTCGCGCATCCAATGGGCCCTGCCGTGTCATACCAGTGTCCATACACCATCATCTTTCTCTGCCGTGCGCCCCCTCTCTCGGGTCGACACGTGCTCGTTCTCCCCCGCCAATGTTGCTAATGCCACCCCCCCCTCTTTTACTCCTCCCCCGCCTACTTGCTGGGTATACCGTTTTGCATTCCCGCCATCCACACTACTTCCTCCCTCTACTGTCCCGGCGCACGGAGCGACGTCCAAATATTAAATTTCACAGTATGAATTTGTGATACTCTGCGTTGGGGGAACTTCTTTGTCCACTAACATATACTTGAATCCGTATTTCGGACGAGGGCCAATGCTAATCTGGACAGTGTTATGCGGATGCGACCCTCCTCCCGTTTTTCCGACCAACCACTCTTTCGAACACGCACGTTCCACCGTCGTGCCAACGGAAGCTTTGGATGCAACAGAGTCGCAATTCAGATCATTTCCAACTTGGGTTGAATTGCACCGACGTGAACACTTGCTCCGCCCTTTTGTAGCGCCATCTACATCTATCCATCATTTCACAGACATGGTGTACTCCTCTCCGGTGACAACTTCAACGCCGATGGCGGTTCCAGCGCTTTTACTCACCATGCAGCCGAAAGCCTTCTACCCTCGTCATGGGCAACACCTTCAAGTGCAACTTTATCAACGAACGTGCTTCTGTTGGTCGACTTCTTCTGCGACTGGCGGTGGAACCCTTTTAGCACCCCTCTCACAGCGCAGACGGGAATCAAACAGAAGAGAACTCCATTGCTACGTGAAGGCCGTGCCACGGACTGGTCCGAAACAGGTCCTGCTAGCGCTTTCTCAAGAGATTACCCGCGAAGCGCGGACCAATGTCTCCGATTAGGCCAATGGGACCAGCAGGAAGATTACATCTGAATCCCGTAAAAGTAAGTGGCAAGGAAATAGTGATAGAGAGTACAGCGACTAACAAGGCCATCTACATCATATCCAGAAGCGTAGCCCATGCGACGATTATCAGGACTGCACAGTAAGGTGAATGGACGAACAGCTGTCTTTCAAAGGCGTTCGTTTCTGAATCGGATGGCAAGGACCGGGCCAAGTCCCAAACAATATCATGTCTAGTTCGCCGACCTTAGATTTGCCGGCTACATTACTGCTTGATAACGAATCGATAAGAGAAATCAAACAATGATTGCGCCCACGTACGTGATATTTATTACTCAATTCTCAGCGCCCAGCATTGATGTGGCGTCATGCCGCTCGAACGTGTTGCGTGATGTGAATGGAAACCGTCTTAAGTTTACTCTGAGCGATAGCTGGTTGGAACCCTGGTGGCCATTAGAACCTGGAGACTTTCCTGAACGACGTAACGAGGGATGTAACATACCTGGCTAACACAAAGGATGGCCATGCCGCCTATGCGTTGGGCTCTCAGATCTAACTACTGGCTAGTCTGGTGGCCAGACTATCCCGGTTCTACTACTACTTCTCCAGGGGCAATCAAGCCAGGCACAGTGCCAGTGCCAGCACAGGTACGTATATATACTAATCCAGGAAATATGAACGAGTCATAGCTCTCAGCGCTCATCAACCTTTAAAATAGAGCAGGAACCTAAGTTGAAGTTGAGCTTCCCCGGGCCTTTCGGCCTCTTCCGCCCAGTATTCCCTTTCATGCAATGGCTTCTGCTCTGCAAACCGACTTGGAGAACCTTCAGTTGACTAATTATACTTCTCGTGCGTCCATTCCTTATCTGAACACACGCGGTGACTATGTCTGAGGAGGAATCGCAGTTGTGATAATTACTGCCGTCCTATAAGATTACAGTAATTCCTCCTCGCACACGTTCAACATTTGTTCTGACTTTAGTATTTCTAGTCCTCACGTTTTCGAGTGAGGTATTGTGCCTCATTTTATTATTATTAAAAGTCATAAACAAACCCCACTCTGATCGATGACCTGGGCAGATAGAACACATTTGGGTTCGAGAGCAGCATTTTTCAAGATAATGATGTTTCTAACGTGAGACTGTAAATACAGAACAAACCTTGGACTATGGTGTCCACACTCTTCGTTATTGTCCGTTTGAAACCCCTGAGTGGTTATTACCGTGATGACACCGTACTGCAATGCTAAATCATTGTTACAATGTATACAACAGATTCGATATCTCGGACTCTGTGGCTTTATGTTCGTTCAAGGTCGCTTCATTCATCTATTCAACCCTAACTCTCCCTTATTTCATTAGGATCGCTTTCTTCTGTATGTCCAGGACACTCAAAAGGTTGTAAACTGGCTCATACATTTGAAAGTTGGGTCCTCCTTTATACCCGGTCCTGAAAAAGTAAGATTTTCCTTCTTTCCTCCTTCACTGACCACTCACATTGACTTGTGGTGATCACCTTGCAGCTGTGAGTCTCCGTTATTATTACTTGTACGTTGCCTGGAACTTTGCTCACCCACTGTGCCAATGAACAGCTGTAAGTATTCCCTCCTGTCGTTTCGCATGTATGCTATTAGGTTGAGAGATGATTCCAAGGTGTGGTACTCGATGTTATCAGTGGATGGGCAATTTTTCTGTATATCTGCGCCGCCGATCGTGAGTATTCATAATGTCATTCGCCTGGGAAACACACCAGTGATACATCGCACTGATTTAAGATTACAGTTGTGATGATCCTACGCCTATGGGCTATGTACAATAAATCAAAGATAATCCTCGGTATACTCCTCACTTCCTATCTCGGGGAAATCGTTCTGTCGACTATTGGATCCATCGTCTATAGCAATCCAAAGACTTTCATAGGTATGTAGAACCTGGTGCCGATAAGTGATGTGCCGCACTGATGTGATTTCACACAGTGACTGTCCACGAAATCTCGGATCTCTCGCTCTGCGTGCTGAGTGACCTATCTGCAAGCTGGAATAAAGTGATGAACCTCTCTCAACTCGTGCATGCAGCAGTAATGTGCACGCTAGTGATCATCCAGTTTATGATCCGCTCGGTTGAGATGTACAGAGCTACGAAACAGTGGCGACTCGGCCCATCTATTAACCTGTTGGTCATGGATGGCATGATATACTTTTTTGCGTACGTGCTCTTTGTGCTCTTTGTCCACTCCAGCGCTGTAACATGGATATGGGACTAACTTGGACGTTCGGTCGCAGCATCCTGATGTGGAATCTCGTCAACACTTTATATAACTTTGGGGATCTTTCAACAGTGGGTCTGCGGCAAAGTGCTCTGATCATTATGGAATGTGTTCCTATATCCACGCTTACCCCGCGACTCATCTTGAATATACGGGAAATGTATGCGCGCAGTGTTTACGACGGAAGAGGGCATGGGATCGACACAGGGTTTGGCTTAACAACTTTATCTAGCCACGGGGAGGGCTGTTCGTCGATCGCATATGGGGACGGCGGAGAAAGTGAGGGAGTAGGGCACGATAGCGAAGATATACCGATGCAAATGAGAACAGTGTAACTTCGTGAATAGAGCAGACTTTGCACTAATGTCTATATCCACGCGTCATAGCATTGTTACTCGCTGACCACTGATGTACGCAGTACGACTTTGGACGAATTTCCTCGTTGCGGCTAATAATACTGTTCCAAAGCAATTGAAGAGGGCAGAAGATAGTTCACCGCTCGGAACGCGCGCATCGTAGCACCAGCCTCATGATAATGAATGGGAGTCAAGATAGATAGCAACTTACCTCCAATTGTTGGCCATGTCAAAAGCATTACTCACTGTACCAGACGTCGAAACCCGACTGCGTTCCCGGTCCCGGAGTGGAACTTTGCTGACCAGTGCCTTCGCATCCATGTTTTGTGTACTGATATTGTTCCCTATCCGTCGGTTTGGCGAAGCATCCAGCTCCTGCGAGCACTCTCGACAACCTACAGTATTTAGTATACATTTCAATAATTGCCCAAAGCGGTGACTCATGCAGTACCTGAAGCCTGAACTCGCAAGGAAGGTCTGGGAGTACCCCGACGCCTGAGCATATGCGTTGGGAACGCGGGAAGAGCCATCCGACTTCTTGATCATGAGATGCGAAGGAAACTCTTAGCTGGCTGTAAAATGGGCTCACGTCGCAGTAGCGCTTACTAACTGTAGTATCATGACTAAATGTTTAGTAAGCATTACTCACCGATTCCAGTTGTCGTTTCAGTCGTTTCAACTTTCACCGCTCTCAGGAAGAAAGTCCAAGTTCGCGTCAGAATGGATAATCTGATGAATTTTGGGATAGATCAGACTTCGACGTACATGAAACGTACATCAGTAAGTTTGATATAGTTAGACGCTCAGCGCTCAACTATCGAGCTCCAACATTCGAAATAAGTTGCAAGTCTGAACATCATCGGACCGGTGAGTGGCTCATCTACTGCCCACCTGGCTTAGAAGACATCTCTGTATGATTTCAACGCTAGGATGTAGGTCACATCGATGCTGATTCATGTGATCCGAGGATGCACGTAAGCAACAAATCATTGATATCTTTGCAGATCAATCATGACCATCAATCAGAGTTGTTCATGTCAGACGGTGCCGGTGAACGTTAACACCTGACCTCGGCACATGAAAGTGTATAAATATTATACTCATTGTAGACAACTCTTCCTCCTCAGCCGTCTACCTTTATTTGTATATTCGTGTTCAATCCGGTGCTGGCCAGTGAGTCCACTCCTACGTGGTCGCATGCGTTGACTCTGAGACTGACTACACGCACGTGCTTAGCCTAATCCACTTCGTGTCTTTCGTTCACACCAGTTGTCTTCGTATCTATTCCTGCAACATGAAGTTCGTCGTTGTTACCTTCCTCATCCTCTTTTCCGTGACACGCGGCACGCTTGCTGCACCCCGCCTACGTCAAGGTTTATCGGTGAGCTTCGATCTTATCAAGATTCCCTATGTTTCTGTCTAATCTACTTGTCCAAGGGCAACCCATATCCAGCCTCCGCGCCGGTCGTCCAACCGGTTCCCATCCCAGCCGCACATCCGGAACCCATCCCAAACGCTCAATCGGCAGCCCTCCCAGTTGCCCAACCGGTTTCCATCCCATACGCCGAAATGCTCCCAAACTCAGCGGCCCGTCCCAACATGCCAGTTGCCCAACCGATCATTGTTCCAGTCGCTCAACAACCCAACATTCCTTATGCCCAACCGGCAACCCTTCCAGTCGCCCCACCGGTAACCATCCCAGACGCCCAAGCGCCCAGGCTGTTTCCGATGAACTGAGCGGCCCAATTTGCTCAGATGGCACTCTGCAGTCTCAAGTGGTGCAGGTACCCGAACAGCAGTCTCGGCTGGCACACCAACCTCAGCAACCTCTTAGTCAATATCTACTTGAACCTCCTCAACAACTCCAGCAGCCCCGACAGCCTCAATCCCAGCAGTTTCAGGTCTGTCTTTATTGTCGTCTTTGTTATCGGCGCTGACGGTGTGTTGTGTGTGATGATTGTAGTAAGGTTACTAAGTACATCCAGCTGGGTGATATCGAAAGACACAGCAGTGTCTAGCACTCGTTTTGCAAGATCCTGATCCCATTGCCCTCATCTTGGTCTTGCAGGATGTTGTTTCCGCTCCCATCTGACCAACCTATACTACTATTCATCGCAAACTGGCAGACTGCAAAAAAAAAAAGTAACGACTCTACATTTGGTATATAAATGTCTGATGTTGATAGAAACTAGTGTAATGATTAGCGAAGAAAGGTATCCAACATATACTGGACATCAATGCCAATCAATGACATGTAAATTCCACCGTTGCCCACTTGGCTTGGAAGACATTTCTGTACGATTTCAGCGCTAGGATGTAGGTCATATCGATGTTGATGCAAATCAACCAATCATTGATACATATGTAGATCAATCGTCACGATGACCATCAGTCAAACTTGTTCATGTCAGACGGTGCCCGTGAACACCCGACCTCGGCACATGAAAGTGTATAAATATTCATCGTAAAACAATTTTTCCTCCTCAGCCATCTAACCTTTTGTATATTCGCGCTCAACCCGGTGCTGGCCAGTGAGTTCACTCCTACGTGGTCGCATGCGCTGACTCTGAGACTGACTATACGTGCGTACCTAGCCTAATTCACTTCGTGTCTTTCGTTCAGACCAGCTGTTTTCTTATCTTTTCTTGCGACACCTACATTCATCTATCCCATCCATCATGAAGTTCGCCGTTGTTGCCTTCCTCGTCCTCTTTTCCGTGACACCCGGCACGCTTGCTGCACCCCGTAACCCTCCACTGAGTTCATCTGTGAGCTTCGATCTTATAAATATTCCCCATATTTCTGTCTGATCTACTTGTCCAAGGGCGAACTATATCGATATCCAGTCTCCGCACCGGTCGCCCAACCAGCTCCTATCCAAGCCGCCCATACGGAACCCGTCCCAAATGCTCAACTGGCAGCCCCCCCAGTTGCCCAACCTGTTTCCGTCCCATACGCCGAAATGCACTCGAACTCGGCCGGGTATCCCAGCATGCCAGTCGCCCAACCGATTACTGTTCCAGTCGCTCATCAACCCATTCCTTACGCCCAACCGGCAAACCTTCCAGTCGCCCAACCGATTACTGTTCCAGTCGCTCAACAACCCATTCCTTACGCCCAACCGGCAAACTTTCCAGTTGCCCAACCGGTAAACATCCCAGACGCCCAAGCGCCCAGGCCGCCTCCGAATTAGGAGGCCTAATTTGTTCAGATGGCTCTCAAGTGGTGCAGGTGCGCGAACAGCAGTCTCGGCTGGCACCGCAATCTCAGCAACCTCTCAGTCAACGTCTACTTGAACCTCCCCAACAACTCCAGCAGCCCCGACAGCCTCAACCCGGTTCCAGGTCTGTCTTTATGTCTTTGTTATGGGCGCTGACGGTGTGTTGTGTGTGATTATTGTAGTAAGTTATTAAATATGTCCAGTTAGGTGATATTATGCACTACATCGGACGTGTTGTCGCGCGGTTTCGAAAGACACAGTAGTGTGTAGCCCTCGTTTCGTAACATTGTACACTGTGCTTCGATATCCCGCCCCGATTGTGCAAGATCTTGCTCCCATTTTATAACATTGCCCCCGCTCACCTCATCTTGTTCTTGCGGGATACTGTTCCCGCTCCCATCTGACCAATCTGTACTACTACTTTTTATTTTTACAATCTGCCAGTTGGCGATGAATAGTAGTCACGACTCTACATGTGGTATATAAATGTCTGATGTGACAGAAACCAGTGCAGTGCAATAATTGAAGAAAACTGACTGGTTGGGAACTTGGGATGTGAGACAGACCTCGTTAGCAATTGAAATAGGCCATGAAAACATGGCGGAGGCGGATGATGTGTGCATGCATGTCCGTGTCGATGACTGACGGTGAATAGCCAGCAAGCCTGAGTGAGAGGGGTGGGCAAATACATCCGAGCCCGAGTAAGAGATTGGCAGAGACAGACTTACATACACATGTCTGTGTGCTAGTGGACACAGTGAACAGCCCGCAAGGTGGGAGGGGCGGGTAAATGCATGCAAGCCCGAACGAGAGAGGGCGGAGGTGGACGTGCACGCGCATTTCTATGTGGACGCGACGAGCGAGCTGCATGGCAAGGGCATGCACATCCGTAACGAGTTCCCAGGGGGCGAGCTGGCGTGGCGCGCCAGTATGGAGTCCTTCGAAATTGTGAGGGTCGATTTGGACTCTGGAGGGTATGGGAAACGAGAGCGTCACATGTGCTCGAGGCAGCACAGGGTCAACGCTAGTACCAACAAAAATCAACATTGGGTGGCGTAGACGGGAACAAGCAGACGTACCATGAACTCCGTCACAAGCGCGACGATCGAGAGCGACGGCCTGAGAGACGACGTATCTAGAGCGCCATTTTTGTTTACGGGTGACTCGGAGACCATCTACGTTGGTAAGGGTGTTACACGGAGCGGCTCGACTCGGACGCGGACGGACACGGTGTAGACAGTGAAGCGAGGGTGTTCGGAACAAGGGGGACTGTTGGTCGCATCCGAGTCGAACCGTGATTACATGGTGCTGCACAAGGCGCAGGAGCGAGGGATCTGGATGATCTGGATGATGATACTACTTACTACGTAAGTACTACTACAGTTTCAACTTTCCACCGCTCTCTCAATCTGATAAATTTTGGAATAGATTAGACTTCGAGTTAGACGCTAAACTCTCAGCGTTCGAATCAGTTGCAAGTCACATTCCACCGTTGCCCACTTGACTTGGAAGACATTTCTGTGCGATTTTAGCGGTTGGACTCGGATGTAGGTCATACTATCGATGTTGATGCAAACCAACAAATCATTGATACATGTGCAGATCATGATCGTCACGATGACCATCAGTCAAACTTGTTCATGTCAGACGGTGCCCGTGAATACCCGACCTCGGCACATGAAAGTGTATAAATATTATACTCATCGTGAACAATTCTTCCTCCTCAGCCATCTAACCTTTTGTATATTCGCGCTCAACCCGGTGCCGGCCAGTGAGTTCACTCCTACGTGGTCGCATGCGCTAACTCTAAGACTGACTATACGTGTAGCCTAATCCACTTCGTGTCTTTCGTTCAGACCAGTTGTCTTCGTATCTTTTCTTGCGACACCTACATTCATCTATCCCATCCATCATGAAGTTCGCCGTTATTGCCTTCCTCGTCCTCTTTTCCGTGACACCCGGCACGCTTGCTGCACCCTCGGGCCGTAACCCTCCAAGTTCATCTGTGAGCTTCGATCTCATCAATATTCCCCATATTTCTGTCTAATCTACTTGTCCAAGGGCAACCCATACTATCCACCGGTCGTCCAACCGGTTGCCATCCCAAATGCTCAACAGGCAGCCCTCCCGGTCGCCCAACCGATCACTGCTCCAGTTGCTCAACAAAACATTCCTTACGCCCAACCGGCAAACCTTCCAGTCGCCCGACCGGTAAACATCCCAGATGCCCAAACGCCCAGGCCGCCGTATCCGCATTGGCAGGGCTGATTTGCTCAGATGGCGCTCTGCAGTCTCTGACCAATTTGTACTACTACTATTCATCGCCAACTGGCAGATTGTAAAAATAAATAGTCACGACTCTACATGTGGTATATAAATGTCTGCTGTGATAGAAGCCAGTGCAATGATTAGCGAAGAAAGGTATCCAACATATACTAGACATCAATGTTAATCAATGACATCTAAATTCGAGCCCGCTTGGCGGTCCGGCCAGGCGTCATTTCGCCGTGCAATACGAAGTGCGAGCCACCCGCACACCGGTAGCCGTTCGCCTGCCTGATCCACTCGAAATTCATCGGACAGCGGCCCAGATCCTTGAGCTTCTGTTGCACTTGCACATCCTCTGCAGTACGTGTCTTCCTCTTCTGCTTCTCCGCATCTTTCCGCAATTGGTTCCACACAGCGTCCGACACGCCAGCATCGCGTTGTGCAGTTTCGACATCGCACTGTGGCAGAGAATCCTCTTCGAGGGACTCGATTCGGGCCTGACCCTGACAAAGTTGGGACTCTTGCTCCATCGGGGCGGAAAACATGTCGCTTCGGAAAACTGGCGGAAAATCTCTTGCGGTCGCACAGGTGACCGGAAGAGATAAGCGTGGAGGGCTATACAGCGGGGGCATAGGATAGGTTTCCGTCTGCACGGAGCCCAAAGATATAACCGTGCGTCCCGCGCTCTTCCGTGCCTGCTGCTCTTCGAGCATACCTTGCACGACCCGGAAAGCCTCGTCGGCAGAAAGCGAAAGCGTTTTGTGACGGGCCATATTCGTGTATGCTTGGCGGACCATCCTCTTCCCGAGTGTCTTGACGTCCCGCGCGTTTCCCCACGATGGAAGCACAGTCATTTGTTCGACGATACCCTGCATCTTGACGTACGAATGCGATGTTTCCTCCCTCAACGCAGGAACGTCAACCCTCTTCTTTTGCAGTTCCTGGTCGAGTAGCTCTAAGCATTGCGATGGGGTCAAGTTCAGAAACATGAACTCCTCGGAGAAGCGGCTCGAAAGGCCGGGATTGGTTTCGAGCAAAGCGTTCATCTCCTTCTCGTACCCGGCCAGGATGACGACGAGCTTGTTCATGAATCGTTCGTTGGTTATCAACCCCACGATCTCCTCCATGGCCTCTTTCGCGTACTGACCTTCACTAAGGCGGTAGGCTTCGTCGACGAACAACACTTTCCCCAGCGCCTTATCGAAGAGCGCTTTGGTCTTGGGTCCCGTGTGTCCCACGTATTGCCCCGTCAAGTCCGTCGCAGAGCACTCGACCACCTCGGCGGAGGCCAAGAATCCCATATCATAATATACCTGTCCGACTTTACGCGCAATCGTCGTCTTGCCACTACCTGTCGTCCACATGAGCACCTAAACAGATTACTCAACTGACCAACTACACGTACCTGGTGGTCCCTTGAAGATGAAGCTGGTTGGAATTACTTCCCGTATCTCGTGCATGTCCATCCCATTCCCTCTCATCTCTAGAGCGACCCTCTGATAGCCACCCAGTTTCTCCTTCACTTCGACACATCCCACGACGTCCGCGAATATTCTGTCAAGGTTTTCGGACGCCACCTGACTCCGAGCAAAGTCCGGATCAAAATCTTGAGGTTCAAACGTGACGTCCATCGTCTGGAAAGTTGGAAGTGACGCCATCCGCTTCTGGTACCGGGCTTTCGCCAGGCCAAGCAAGTTGTCGACTTCGCCAGCGTTGCCGAAATTTGGCCGGACTTTCATTCGGTGGAGGACTTCGCCTGCGACACGCTTGGCTTCCTCCGAGGCATGCAAGTCCTGTTGTCGGAGCTTCAGCTCGAGAATCTGCATGAGCTGAGTTTCGGTGAAGTCCTCGAAATCGAACGCGTTTTCTATAGCAAATCGGCGTGCGAGTCCGGGATTGACGTTCTGTTCACAATAACATGTCAGTTGTGTCGTGAGTCAGATCGCTCACGATAGACCTACCTGGAACATTTCCTCCATCTGATCTTTGTATCCAAGAAGAAGAACACAACGATCTTCGCCGGGAACACTTTGGATTTCAGCAACCATCGTGTCGATGACAGCGGTGTGGTAAGAATTTGCGGAACTCTTGTTGTACAGCATATAGGCCTAGATCATCGCGAAGAATCAGAGCAGCGTCAGAGCGCAGACCGGTCCACGAACCTCGTCGATCACAAGTACCTTTCCTCGTGTGCTCTCGAGGATCGCCTTTGTGTTTTTCTCTGATTCGCCCAAGTGGGCTGCCACGAAATCGGACGGGTTTTTGACGACGACTGGATGAGGCATCAGCAAAACCTTCAAATGACTTGGTGTTCTGTCAATGACCCACCTTCCCCTTTGCTCAACATGCCAAGGTCTGCGAGAATTTGACCGTACAGCTTTGCGACCGACGTCTTTCCTGTCCCGGGAGACCCGAGGAAGACTCTGTTCAGCGATACCTGTATCGGCTCCTTCTCTGCAAGCTCTCGCTGGTAGTTCGTCTCCAATAACCTGAACATGCTGCGGACGGAATCTTTCACGGAATCCAAGCCAATCAGTTCCTGTAACTTCTTCCACGGCGTGCTGTCGCACAGAACCTTGAATGGATCCGGCCCAATTAAGTCTTCCTTCGTCAGTACAAAGTCGTCTACCTGTATCCTTGACTTTCGTTCCCGTTCCAGTCGTTCAGCCTGCCGTTCCCGGATCTTGGTAAACATGTTTTCAAGAGCGCGCACATTCCCGAATCCTGATTGGCCACTCCCTCGAACCAGGCGCCG
Source organism: Leccinellum luteum (assembly GCA_038091855.1). NCBI lineage: Eukaryota > Fungi > Basidiomycota > Agaricomycetes > Boletales > Boletaceae > Leccinellum > Leccinellum luteum. Next base: position 3,967 of record JBBPPG010000377.1, on the reverse strand, counting down.
GATGGCGATGCGAGCATACAGCCCGTCGATGCCACCTTCGACTTCCATCCAGCCCTTGTAGCGCTTGTTCACCATATCCTCAAGCATCAGCATGAACTCTTTATGAGTGTAGTCCGAGAACTGTAGCAAGTACGGAAAGCGACTGGAGAGCCCTGGATTGTGTTGGAAGAACTTCTCCATCGGGTCCCTGTACCCAGCAAGGATGAATGCGAGCGTCCCGATCTTGTTCTCCATCTCATCGAGGAGGTAGTCTAGGACTTGTCTGCCAGACCGATCATGGTCGCTCACGAGCTGGTAGGCCTCGTCGATGAAGATGGTACCACCTCCGACGTTGAGAGCCTTGTCTACGAGCGTCTTTGCACCTTGTACTCCCCCGAAGGAAAGCTTTGACCCGGTGGTCTCTGAGATGGACTTCCCAGGAAGTGCACCAGTAGATGCGAGAAACTCCGCGTATAGTCTGGCGATCGTAGTCTTCCCTAAGAACCATGAGTTCAACTCCGATCTGGCCTCGTGGCGAGCGTGCTCACCTGTTCCTGGGTTACCAACCAAAACAACGTTGAGGCGCTCCTTGTTAATTGGGACACCTTGACGGTTCGCAGTGCTGATGATGCCTTTAATATTAAGGATTTGCTCCTTCACATGTTCGAGGCCAATCATACACATGATCTTATCGACGGCACTGCTCTGCGCTCCTTCAGCGTGTTTTTGGTTCTCCCATCTATCCCTGGATGCAGATGGCAACCTGGCATGCAACTGGGTGGAAGTAGTGCGGGCGACCCGCGACGTAACCAAGGGCTGACTTGGACTTCGATCAATGTGGGACAACACTGCGCCGACAGTGACTGTCTTGCTGCCGGAGAAGCAGGTAATTAGAACTGGATCACAACAGCACAAGACAACCAACATACGGATGATCAGCTGACCAGTAGAGTTCAATGCCCTTGGCCATGAAATAAGAATGCAATTGAGTGAGGAGCCAGTCATTCATCAACGATCCTCCGACCAAGAATGCCGTCTGAAGATCAATAATAAGCTGCGTTGTCTGTTCCCTTGGAGAAACAGTATTACATCAATCATTGCAGTTGTATTTTGTCGTTGTTTCTCGAATGCGTCTGTGATCGTGTTGAAGACGAGATTATAGTAAGCAGTTCTGAATTCATCTGCATTATTCTGCAAATGATGTGCAGCGGGACTGGGGTGCAAGATAATACATTAGATAGCCGGTTGGACGGAGCGAATCCGGGCCTACCTCGAGTCCGAAGCGGTCAGCTGGGGCTGGGCATGAGGTGTGGCGTGGCGCGTGGAAACCGGGTCCAGTCGGTGACCTAGGGAGTGGCTAAGCACTCAAATGGATGCCATTCCGGAGGGAAGCACATACAGCGAGCAGGAGCGACTTCCGCACAGGAAATCGGGCTGTGTGCCACGGAGTACATGCTTAAGTCGATCATCCCCCCACCAACATTAATGATGACCAAACCGAGGGTGCTGACATCTGGACGTTGTGCGAGAAGGTTTGCGCAGTAGTGAAGGCTAGCTTCACACTCAGTGATCAGACGAACACGGGAGCGCCCTTCAGGAGTGCTGGGGACAAGACCAGCACTCTCGACCGCCCGACGATACTGCTGCCGCTGCGCACCCTCCCAATCGTTTGGATGAGTAAAGATGAACTCGATGGAGTCCCCGACCGACGACCAGTTGAACCAAGGATGGCGTGATTGAATGTAGTTGCTGACAACCTGGAACAGATACTTGACAAAATCTGTCAAGACATCGACGACAGTTTTCCCAGAGGGCAATGGCGGTACATAGTCCCCTGGTTCAGCACCAGGAGAAGTAGGATTCCGCGGCCTGAGGTGAAGCTTCCAGCTGGATTGGATGATCGAGTCACTTAAGAACTTCACAACGAGCCAGGGAAACTGACCATTCCGCTTTCCTCCAGCCTTCTTTTGCGGCTGTCTCGCTAACATGGTCTGCGAGCGCCTGGATGCCAACAGCTTTGACGCTGCCATCCGAACCGTAATACACCAGAGAGGGCACTTTGATGACGGATTTTTTCTCACTGTGTGTGTTAGAATTACTTGAGGTAGAGGTAGACGAATTATGTTACTTAATGAGCGGATGGATATCTGGAGGTTGTCCATGTTGGAGGATGGAATATGAGACGCCGCTATGAGTGGTGCCAATATCAAATGCAAGCACGAGTTTGGTCCTTCCTGCGTAAAGTTTTCGATTAGACATGGATTCTAAGGGGTAAGAGGCGCAACTCAAGTATGATATATACCTTTGGAGAGCCTTTCTAAAGACCGGCGGCTTGGTTGGGTAGCCGCAACGACATCACCCAACGCCGGTTACATAAGCATAGAAGAATGGTGGATGGATGATCGCATTGGTGTGGATGATGGCATTGGTGTGAACCAATACAGCAAGTATGTATTTATAATTTCTCCGTTCTAACCAAGAACCCTTAAGGCCGCACTGGCTACACACCCAACGCATTGAATTGTCGGGTTTCTGGCCGATGTTGGTATCTCTAACGACCGCGCGGCGTACGTAGACCCTATTGAAGCGGTGATGGCTTGCCGCGGTTGGCGAGGTACTACGAGGCATCCGCATGTTCATACCTGCCACCTCCTGTCGAGGCATGCAAGAGTTCATGCGCCTCGTGTTCTTCTACTGTCGCGTCCTTGTCCCATACCCAGACCTCGCTCCCACTGTGGTCCCTCGCACCTCAAATGGAGAGCCAAGGCACGGAACTCAGGGCATGCAGATTCGGAGCCAGTGGTTAGTCTTCCTACATAGAACTTTCTTTTTTTTGCCCGGAAATGCTCTACGTCCGACTGCCGTATGCATTCTCTACCCGCCATGATACAGAGGGTACTAAGCGTGGCGATGCCTTCCGAGTCCGGGAGTACCTGCTGAGCAGTTTCGCCGTGGCCCTTCTCATCCGTCGTATCGACGATGGTGGTCAACTCTGTCCTGGGGTCATGAAAAACAAAAACACGCCCCTCCGTCGTCGACCCGTCCACGCCGCACGTGGGTATGAACATAAGTTAGTTCGAAATTTGCTCCGCTCCCAACCTCGTCGTTTGACTCACCTATCATAAGCCCGCTTGTCCAGTTCCGGTTCCAATGACGCCTCATCCACAGAGCAGTACCCGTCCCTGTCTTCTTTTCCGTTCCGGAAGTATGAGTGCAGTTGGGGGCATGTTCCTGGTGGCGCGTCGGGGTTGCAGCTGAGCGTCGCTGTGGGCATCGGGACGGCCGCTGGGTAGATCGGTGGTTCTTGTGGGTCAGGCCTTCAGGTCGCAACCGGACATCTCGACAATGCCATCACGATGTACGACCGTTCGAGCCGCTTGATCACAAAACAGGGTCAAATCGCTACTTTCTCCAAATTGAAACGTCCTAAACAAGACACCGCACGATATATTATGGCGTTCGTTTCTATCATCATAATGGGTTCTCTAACCCCCTCATCCATGGCACGCCCCCTCAAATCTCCTCCACGAGACTCCCCCCGCCTCTCGTTCCACACTCATCGCGTCCTCGTTTACCATCTCGTCCCGCATCCGGTGGCGTAGCTACACCATCGTCCTGTACGACCAGCACGCATCCTTGTCCTTCTGCTAGCCTACGTTTTCCGACCCACTCTGTTGTCCTTGTTTCTCGTACTCCTGTTGTCCTGCTTCGACAGCATTTAACCATGGCCCTGTCCAGACTCGCCACCACAACAAACATGACCTACCTTGGCCAGGGCTGTTGAAATTATGCCTATGTCCGGCCGACAGACAGCAGCAATGGCGCTCAGACACTGGCCCGCTGTGACCATCACGCCGAGTGGTTGGGGCTCTCAGAGCAACTGACGGGGAGGATGGTGAGATCCTGGGATTACAACAAGGGCCCGATATTGAGCGCATGCGACGGCGATGGGCTTAGAGTCCACCATTGTTGACACCATGTTGAGTCG
>JBBPPG010000376.1:0-26349 GCA_038091855.1 Leccinellum luteum | reverse complement strand
GGGTTTTCTCCGAGTCCGTGCCTATCGTGACATCCATGTCGACAGGCACCATCTGTCTGATGGTGCGGCGGTCTGCTATCGTGGAGCCCGGGCTCGGGCTCAGACTGCAGGTTTGTCTCCACAACGCAAGTTCCCGAACACATGTTGTTTGTGTTCTGGATTGGTGCCTCGAGCAACCCGGAATAGCAGACGACGCGATCGGACTCGTTCACTCTGTACTCTGGTAGTACTGTATGAGATCCTGCTAGGCCGGTGATCACTCCGGCTAGATCGAAGGTGAGCCCTACGGTGGAGCCGTTAACTTGCGTCGTCACGACCGTTCCTCATCTGTCTAAACGTGCAGCGCACCATGATACTAGTTATCTCGTACGAAAAGCTGCACTTACGCACTTGAAGTTACCCGGAGTCGGACGCCACGCTTACCTTTCGTTCTGATCTTCCACAGTGAACAAGGGTCTCAGGCACATTCATCCGAGTCATAGAGCCATTGTCAGCAGGTCAATCACCATTGACACGACATGATTCGATAGATTCAATTATGTATACCCAAACTGCACGGGCCAGCAGCACGGCCATCACATATCGCGCGCGCGCGCGGCTCTCCCATATCTCCGTATGGACGAAAAAGTGCATAGCAACCGAGATCAAGCCAACGGCTGGCCAGGTCAAGATCCGGACGCGGGAGAACCCGGCCGAGTTAAGGGTGAAAATACAGTCTCGGACGGCCAGATCAATATGTAAGTACATTGTATCATCATCATTGTACGAGTGGAGGGCTGACGGGGATGCATTGATGCGTGATGCACGGATGAATCAGACGGTATTACGGTGACATTAATTGTAATGACAATCGGTCCTGCCACCACTTGGTGGGGACAAGTGCGTTTGTGGAGCGACTGCGCTCACTGTGATCGGACATCCAGGAACCAAGTTTTGACGAGTCGCGATCGTTTGGCAATCATAAATCAGATAGGCTGGGCGCACATCGTGGCTGCGGCATTCCATTCCACAAGTTCCCACACCATACGGTGCGGCAGTGCCAGTGTCTAAGTATCCCCATCCAATAATCCGTCCGCCATCAAAGCCCGACTCACCTACACATTCATATTAAGCCCTGCTTACATTTTCCCGTGTACATATTCATATTTCATCCAGCATGTAGTCTGTGTAGGCTTGGAGTGAAACGGGCAGGGAGAAAAAGAAAGATCTGCGGATCGCAGTGGTCGATGCCAATAGATAAAAATCACTTCTCCCGAGTACTTAGTACTTACAAATCATATCATTATCATCAGCATCATCATCATGCTCGCCCGCCATCGGTCGCCGGTCACCCAGGGTCGCAGTCCGATAAATGCAAGCTGTAATACTCATTCCAGTTGGTTGACTGGTTGGGTGGCATGTCCTTTTTTTCCTCAATAGTTATAGTACCATGTTCCATCACGTCGGCACTTTTTATTTTTGAACTCGGGGCTCTCAGATCTTGATCAGGGCCACACACGACTTATTTTTGTGGCATATTTCGTTTCCTCCCCCTTTATCTCTTCACCCATCTCACAAGTTACACCATACCTTTCCACACACGGTACAGTTCAGGGACACGGACGGACTCGTCAGTCACACATCCGTAGAGCATTCCGAGCTCCGGATCAGGATCACATCCAAGAAAAAAAAAAAAAAAGTTGGCTAAACCTAGCTTAGGCTAGTAGCGGCCTGGATAATAAAGCATCGTTCATATGACGACGCGCTCAGGGGGACTCTCATTTCTTAGTATTTTTATTTTTATTTTATTTTTCCTGGCCGCGTGCTCCGCCAGGGGCACGACTCGTAGGGCAGTGCCAGCCTGCTTGGCGCTGCATTGATTGCATTGATGATGCGTACAGTACATACTGGCAGAATTTTCTTTTCTTTTCCTCTCCTGTCCTCTTCGCGAACAATATTAATTCGACGACCTGCGATCGCCACACCCTGACGTGTGTGTGTGCGTGGCGTCGTTCGTGGACCGAGAACATTACGAATGGCTCGATTGCTGGGCCGAGGAATTCGGACCGTCTTCGTCGCATTCTGGATCGAGGTAGGGATCGATGGACCATTCCATAGTAGGGTACTAAGGCGAGCCATCCACTACTACAACGTTAGGAGTTTCGAGGGAGACGACGCTCGGGTCACACATATCGCCATGGTTGCCCAATCAAAAACATGGGCGCTACGCCACGCTAACCAAATAGGGAGTACAACGACCTCGTCATTCCGTCAACCAGACATCATAACTACTATGGCTCCCGTGGCCGTGTTGGTAGTAAAAGTCGTGGACATGTCAAGATTCTTGATTCTTGCTTCGCGAGGGTGGCAGCCAAGCTCTGAATCTCTCACCCTGCCTGATTTAGCTAGGTCGGTTGGCGACTCGACGAACGAGGAGATTTTGATCGTGATCGATGGGCGCTCACGAGGGGGAAAACCTGTGTACCACATGGAACGCATGTTCGGAAGGCAGTGTTCGATGGCTAGAGTTCTGCCAAGTCCAACAATGCATTCTGGAGAATGGACGTGGTCTCGAACCAAAGCGTCGTCGTCCCTGTACCCAAGTACCGCCAACAAAGTCATGCATTCTGGAAGGAGATCATTACGCGTCCAACGATGATAGATGCGACATCACAACAAGCTGGCGCGATTCCATCGTGGGATAGCGTTGCCTTCGAACGGGATTGAATCGAATTAGATGGGAACTTGGATGGAAGATATGTGATTGTATGGACCGCGAGGGTGGATATGAACGGTGCGGACGTGCCGGATATTCCGAATCGTACACGGCGCAGCCTGGGGTATCCCACACAAATGAAGTTCCAAGGTTATTTTTTCTCAAATCTATCCTGTTTGACTATTCGTTCATGTCCGTTCGTCACGACAGACGGAAGATGAAGTCCACCCTCATACGGTCCGGCGGCCCGGGGATTTCCGACTCAGGTAACCAAATGCCAACCGGGACCCCCTAAATGCAAGTTGAATGTTGAACGTTGATCGCCGAAGCCAAAGCCGGCGTTTTCGGTGTCATGCGACGTAACGTTTCAACGCGGCCAGGAACTTATCTGGACTCTGTTGTGTGAATGTGTGTGTTATGTGGAGCAAGTAAGGCGTACTGCCTGCTTACCCAAGTAGCGCCGCAGCCCCCATTCTATCCCCGGCCGCATCGAGGAGCTTCTTGGCCCGCACGTATTTGTCAAGCAGTTAATTGTTGTTGCAATCTGTCAACCCGTGCGCGACGTCGCACGGCCATATATGACGACGATTTCTGCGGAGTCAGTCGAGTACCTTCGGAGGTGTGTCGTCTCTGGGATGGGCTTTCACGATGCTTGATGGGCTTGTCGGTCCATGTTAACCCGCGGATGAGAGGAGAGGGACGGATGAGGGACAAACGCATATATTTTCGTCCGGACGACAGGGGCGCTCAAAATAACGGAGTGACATAAGAGCGTCGCCCAACATTCCCTCGCGCTACGCGGTCCCGCGATCACGTTAGTGTAAGCCGAACCACGACTCGAAAATAGAACATAGAAACGTTGTTGATCTGTTTCGCGCGGCCCAGAATCCGCGTGAGAGTATCAATAGAAGCTATATGTTGGATGGCTCTGCCTGGGCAGTGGGCTGATCGTCGCTTCGGCTGTGTACGGGGGGACAATCAAAACACCAGGCTTACGCTCCGTGAGTAACATACTAACAAAAAGATCCAGGAAAGAGACCGCGGTTCCACTTCGCGTGTTTGCCGCCGTGATGAACAAAAGGGGGGCTAGTGAGAACGGGACGAGAGTGAGATAGACACCACCCTTAGGAAGGGCCTAACAAACGGAAGCATACATACATCTGATCGTTGTAAAGAACCTAAGCCGGGAGGAGAGGACATCTCAGAGAGCTTTTCCGGCTGGCGGTGCGCTGAAACTACAAGGTCAGAAAGCTTCCGATGCGAGGACGTAAAGCCACAAGTGCAACTTTGGTGGCTGAGTTGGAGGGATCGGACACCATGGTGTCGGGGGAGAGCTGCTGCGAATTGTTTGCGCCAGTTTGTTACCTTCGCGAGCGATTCGAGTATGGGCGTGGGTATGTACATATTCAAGAAGTTGCATCTAATCAACGGAAAATCTTGAATCGCAGCCCTAGCGATTGTCTCTCGGCTGTGTCGAGGCTGCGCTGATGGGGTCTCCTGCCAATGAATCTCTGAAACTTCATATTCAACGCATCCAGATCGGCAGGGTTCCCCATCTCTGGAGTGTTAGCTATGCCCGATCAAGAAGCCTACAGAGGACCACAAATACATACGAACGAAGCGGCACTGCGCAAGTTGGCGAAGACGTCAGATGCACTGGAATGTGATTAGCTGACTGGTGGCGTCGAAAATCTCATCGCATCTGACCACGCGCGCGTGAGCGCTTCAAGGGGAGAATTCGGAGTCCATGGAATGCGAGTGTACGAGAGTTGACGAAATCCATCCATATGCTCCGGTGGTCATCAGAACGCCGTATTGCTTCTGCGAGTGTCGTTCTTTCCACGCCTGTCCGAGTCGACCTTCTATCGCGGTGACATATTAGAACCGGAAGACGACCTGGGCTCCAATGGAAGGGTTCGGATGCTTCCTCGTTTGTTTAGAGCCAGTGCGGGATCATGTTTGATTGCAGTGTTACGGTATGGCCCGTGCCGCAAGATCCTGCCGAGCTGGTTTGGTAATCTTTGTTTTCGTCTCTCAAGGCAAAGTATTCGAAGGATTTGTGAACTCTAAAATTACGCAGCAGGGGGATGTGGAGGACGATGGTGGCAGTCAGGGTGGAAGAGATTGATTGTGGCCATGGTGGAGAAGAGGACTGCAATGGATGCGTGGCCGGGTATCAAACATGGATAGAGCAGGGATTCCCGACGCCTAGACAGGAACAGTGATGGCGCACAGCCCGCGTTCATTAACGCGCCAAATCGCGTTGACATCAAGACTCGCGTGTGCGACAAAGCAGTGCGAGTATATTAAAGAGAATTCTTGTTTTCTGGGGCAGGCAGTGCTCGGACTCTCGTATCAAACGATCGAAACTCGAGCGGCCGAGTTTTCTTTACGATGGAGGATGTCACGCAGAAGTAGAGAGCGGGAGGGAGGAGAACTACTACCGATCGATCGAAGGGAAATGCAGTGCGATTCGCGAGAGTGACAGGAAGGAGGATATCTCGATCAGAGTCGGAGGAAAATGGACCCGACGTTGATGGTGGCAGGTCAGCGCACTTTCGCGGGTGAACGAGGGGGGAAGGGGAGCGCGATCTCAATTTGATTGATACGTCTGAGCGCAAATGGGAGTGGTTGCGTCAGCAGTCTTTGGAGCTTACTCAGACGGGATTAATTACGTTTGGGGATGGGATGACGGCAAGTTAAGTAAACGTCGTCCGCGGGTGTATGTCAAGCTTTGTAGGCTGCCCTGATCGTTAGGAGGTTACATTCACGACAGCAGTTCCACATGCAAGCTGGACGACGGCGAGATGTGGCCGGCATGTGATTTGATTGCCGAGAACAAAAAGGGTGAGTGCGGCAAGAGCCGTGTCGGGATGGCGGGATGGCGAGTCGGCGAGGACGACGAGAGAGAGAGACTACTCTACTGAAATACACGATTATCTACGTTATCGATGGCAGCGGACGGGGGATGGTTGCGGCGGGAGAGAGGTCGACCGGGGGGGGTGACCGTCGGAGGGGGGATCCCAAGCACGGCGGAGGTTTAATTTAAAAAGCATGGCTCCCCCCAATTGGTGTTTCTCACCCGGCCTTTCTCCCCCCCCCGCGCGCTAAGTTTCTTTACCCTTCTCTCCTTCTCTCTTTACGCCGTCACATCGATCGTTTATTCATCCCTCCGACGCGCAATGTCGCTCTTCCAAGCAGATCCTTCACTTTATCCTGAACTCGATTATCATACACCGAGCCCTTCAAACAAGCCCATTAACATCGCTGCCAACTCCCCCTTTGATTCCTACGAATTCAGCCATCTTCAGTCCCCACCCTTCCCCCATACACCATCCTACAATGGCTCTTACCAGAACTCTCCTTACTCGGGCCACTCAGAACTCAGTTACGACCCTGACGGTCCTGAAAGCTTTACCCTTCTCGGTGATGCTTTGGACGTTCGCGACGACTACGATCCTTCGGAATACGACCCACCTAACGCTACCGGCCTCCTCATGTTTGAACCAGGATTCCCGAGTTCACTCGATCCCAATGACGCCCACGTATCAGTATCAGTAACGCCTGCTCAGATTGACCAGCATTCCCCCCGTTCGTACGATCATAGTTCTCCATCCAGCAACGGTGAAGGCCATCCTCGCAGTCGCGCCTCATCTGTCTCTTCAAACCCTCAGATCATCTCCCATTCATCTCCCCACCTCGATGTCGCCCACAACTTTGAAAACCTCCGCTTCGAGTCCCCTAACTGGCGACACAGTCAGCTTCCTGGTGAAAGAACCTTATCTCCCCCAAGAAAAGCCCAGTCCCCTCCCCAGCTTCTCATTCCAGACAACAGCCCTTCGCTATTCCCACAGGAAACGCCCATGATTAATGCCCCAGAGGGTGATGGCGGCTTCGTTTCAAGCGGACCCCAGCTTCACATAGTCCCCGCTACTCCCGTAAGCGGTGGCGGAGCGGCTTCACAATCCGTACCGTTCCAGTCCACCCTGGAAACCCTCCATCAAGGCAAGTTCATTGATATCATCACGGCTATTTCGGGATATTTTCTTATTCTTACTATTTTTATCATCCCTGCGTTTTACCTCCGTACAGGTTCATCTCAAAACGGATCACAGCAACAACAGTCAACATCCCAATGGGATCAGCAGCAAATTCAACAGACCGACGTCCCCCCTTATGATCAAGCTACACAGCTTTTCTCCCACAGCCACGCTTCTCATAGGGGGCTGTCCACTCTTGGTCCCCAAGTCCATCCTGATGGTACAAATACCAACTTTCTTTTTCCAACCATCCCCCCTCGTACGCGTAGCAAGTCTGACACCGCTTCCTCGCATCGTCCCCACTTTTGGAATCCCGCTCTTATGACTCAAGACCAACTCAGCGCCCTTGACGGTTCTGCTCTCGACGACTCTGCCCCCACCGTCAGCCTCAACGAAGTCCTTCCACAACACGCATCGAGTGCTGGTCCCACCCACTCATCATTCAATCTCTCCAACGCCACCCTACCCCAGTTCAACTTTAACCCCACTTCGGCCAACAACATGTCCGCCTACCTCACTCCGGGTGACCTTGCCGGTGGCATTCGTCGTGTCAAGTCCGATAGCGGTCGTCCAGGCCACAACCGCCTATCCCGCTCCGAGGATATAACCTCTTCCATGTACCCCCCTTCATCTCAACAGGAGTTCATCAATCGTCAGTTCCTGTACCCACAGGAGACAGTGCCTTCCATTCGCGGTCATTCTCGAAGGGCCTCATCCGGGTCACGTGCGGGTGGCGATGGGTCCTGGAGTGGATTGTCTTCTACCCGTCCCAGTCCATATCCCAGCCCGTCTGCAAGTCCACGTGTCCGCTATGAGGACCTTCCCAACGTTGCCCTTGCCGGCCGGCAGCCCTCGATGCTTCGTCCGGACCCTCCCCAGCAAAGCAACGGTGGTTTGGTCACCGTCTCGAAGCAGACAGTGACGAGCGAACGCACGGCTGGTGCGAGTCATCGTCGTAGGAAGCAAGACGCCAATTTTTTGTGTCCTGTGCCGGGCTGTGGGAGTACGTTCACCAGAAGCTTCAACCTAAAGGGTACGTTGTTCAATTTGAACGTGGTCATTTACATCACATGTTAACCAACATATTAGGTCATATGAGATCCCACAACGAAGAACGCCCGTTCCAGTGCAAGTGGCCTGGCTGTGGCAAGGGCTTTGCCCGACAGCACGACTGCAAACGCCACGAACAATTACATTCCAATTACCGTCCCTTCACTTGCGAAGGGTGCAACAAGACGTTTGCTCGCATGGACGCTCTCAACCGACACTGTGAGTATCCATTTTCGGTGTTGTATACAGTAACCAACCATACTTGTCCAGTGCGTTCTGAGGGTGGCGCCGAGTGCCAGCGCATTTTAGATGCGGCCAAGGACACGGAGAGGATACAGGTTCCCAAAACCGAAGATAAAGGGTGGCCTGGTATGAGCGTCATGGTCTAATACCTGTCATGTTGATCCGTCTCTCCTATCACCGCACGTCACCTCAATGCCCCATATATTCTGATGCGCGTCAAGATAATCTTACGACTGTATCCTCAGCTTCATTTACTGTTGACTACCATACATTCATGGGACGCCTTGCGGTTTCTGCTTTCAATCTCGCTAGCTCTCCCTTTACCCCCGCTATTGCCTACCCGCATCGACCACCCGACATTTCGTACTGTTTTTTGATTGCACCATCTATCCCCCCTCCCTTTTCATATATTCTTCCGAGCTTATCGCTCTGTCCTCGTCTCTTATTATTCGCTCCTCCCCTTTGACTATTTCTTATGATCCGACGACTCGTCTGACTGATTCTTGTAGCGTAGCTCCTCCGTAGATATTTTCTTTTTCTCGAGGTCTTGTGTCAGCCTAACGTATTTATTTTAGTAGCCGGAAGCGAAAGGGAAAGTAAAACCATTAATATATATTTTTGATTTGAGATCACTGCAAAAGATTGAGCCAGCGTGAGGGCGCAACCCATCGGCATCGGTATCTAGCATCGCCTCGAAGTTAGACCGTGAGGCTGTGCGCCAAAAGAGGCTTGCATTGTTTATCGAGTCTCTTGAATCAGAACCCTCGAGACGGGTGATATTACATAGTCAACGACGTCCCAACCGATGATTGACGGTTGCTGACTCAGGCTGAACGGGTCAGATTGGTCCGTTCCGCGGGCAATGGAGATGTTAGAACGTTAGTATATACACTGCCCCTTGAAATGACGGCGAGTTCTGAGATGCGCCGGTACCTGGGTGGATTCGATTGGGTTTTCGTTTCATTCAGATCGGGAGAAATTGGGGACCGAGACGGGGGCCCGAAGAGGAGCAGATGATATGATATGATATGATGATTATAGTACGAAAAGAGCCTCATCCCCTCGAGAATACAGCAACCTTGCCGATTCCGGGTCGGAGCGCTCGAGGACTTTGTCCACAACATCAAGACCGGCGCCCGGCGTCCTAGGTCCAATCGATTCCGATTCGAGTACACCATCGCAACTTTGAAATAGGGATAGGCCTGGCCTTCTCCTGATCCTCGGCGGATCTACGGCAACAACATACGCGGCCAGGAAGTGGACCCTGGCCAGGTCCTCGGCGACCCCCTTCGATTGACTGCTGGGTTCAACGTGTGTGTGGCACGCGTGCGTGCGTCGATCGTGCCACTCGTTCTCATTCTCAGGCTCTCCGAGACGTGTGTACACGCGTGGTGTTCGCAGAAGTTTTTCCTGTGCCGCATATGTATAAGACTGTGGAGTTCGCCTAGCTACAGGTGTGAGACGGCGAGCGTGTGCTGTGGGTGCCGAGCCTGAGTTTCTCGAAGGAATCGGCTCGGTTGGGAGTGCCCGTGGAGCCTGAGACGAAGTTCCTGTACTAGTAGGACACGTGCAAGCTGATACGAAGAGTGTCGTGATTCGGAATTCTACGCGGGGCCGCCGGTGGGTCTGAAGGTCAGGAACGTGTGGTTCTCGTTCGATGGCGTGTCTATCAGGATTCAAATATTCAATATTCAACGATCACTTTTGCATACCATAATACGTATGCTCGTATTTTCGTTGCGGTCCTTTTCTTTTTCCTGGGGACCTTTGCATACAGTAAGAACAAAGGAAAACATTCATGGTCGTCTAACCATTTATGTATCGATCCCAGGATCGGTGGCAAGTTGGCGAATCTTGACGAGCGAGCGACGTTGAAAACGTTGTGGCCTGTCGATCGATGAGCCGCTGAGCTCAGCCAGCCGGTGCCACCTGCCACACCAGTGTTAGTGAGGCAGTGCTAACCCGTTCGTTCCTTCTTCTCGAAATTCCCTTGGCATACATTCGTGGGTTCTTTTCTTCTCTTTTTCGAACAGTACCATCGAATTTCTTTTTCTTCATGAGTAATCTAACATTTCTGAAACCGCAGGCCCACGGCATTGGTGTCTAGCTTCTCAGAGAGTTGACGAGTCGCACCGGCGACCGCTGCATCTGCCACCCGGAATCATACTTTGTCGTCATACATCATTGCCACATCATGCCATCATCATTCCGTGTTTGTGGCGCCGCGAGTTTGTGCGGGGGTCGAAAAAGACTCCATCATGATATCGAGTCATCATCGACATCATCGATCTGATATCATATTTATGATGACATTTAGTCCCGTTTTTTTTTCTCGATCATGGACGATCCGGATCTAGAAACAAAGGACGAGAGTTACACCACTGACCGACTTACCGCTACTTGGTTTATGAGAAACGAACGTCCGACAGGCGGGTTCAGCATGCCGGGGTTCACAGGGATCTGCCGAGGGCCCGGAGTTCCGGTGGATGGATTTTGTTATTGTAGGGACCATCATGATAGAAATCAATCTTGGTCGTAACGACAAGCCGCATCAGTGCAGGATTATCCAGCCGACCCTCGTGCTTGTCCGACGGATCCGTTTTGCTCTATCCTTACAGCATTGGGGGTCTACTGTATTCTAATTGAAACATGAATAAGTATCCAAATGGCCACTGCAAAGTCTAAGTTACGTTATGCAAGTGATACGGTGATTATCTTTTATTTTCTCTCCGTCGGGCTGTGTAAACATCAATATCCTGGCGTATACAGTCTCGTCCATATCAGCCGGTCGACTCTTGCACGCCGGAGGAGTGGCCGCTCTACGATGCAGTACCACAGCGGTCGCTCCTACATACCTTTTCGGGAAATCATAACGGGGCGCCTGGGAAATCACGTTTTGCATGATACAGGTACAGATCCATACAAGGCTTCCTTTTCCCCGGTGATCGAGGACAGGGATAAGTTTGACGAAACCGCCAGGCCCCTTTGTTCCCACTATACTGATTGACGGGGGGCCAGTTACTTACGTTGGCCCGGTGAGTTTGGGGAAACCTGCCCTACGCGCACGGGGCTTTCCGCGCCACTGACACACTGATCGTATGGTCACGTCGGTCAGGCACGGTGCAGCCCATTCAATTCAATTCAAAGATTTTTTGAACGACATGGAAGCATCTGTCGTGCGTCGGGCAATTCGGTTCATCCAGTTGAAACTTGAGACAGACGTTGGAGGTTGCTCCAAAAGGTGACTACTGTTCCCACTGTCTTTAATCCCTGGCCGTGACTACGGATTAGCGTGTAGACAATACAAATCTATCCATCAAACTGACCCTCCGAGAGTATCTGATTCAATCTGTATACCAGTTCGGATCGACACGATCTTTCATAGTTAGGCGACGTCGCGTAGCCATTCCCGTCGGAAGCAATGAATAGGCCGAGCCAACTGTGTCCGAGCTGCATCAGCTGTCGTACCCTGCCACCATCTACAACATCTACAACGAGAGTCACGAGACCTTCAGACCCTATGGGTCCGACTCGGACGCATCCCTATCAAGTGGCCTGGTGACCACGAGTCAACCTTATCCAATGTTCTCAACGCAAGCGGATGACCCAATACATGTCCCCCTCTTTCCCGATCGAACATGTATATCCGAGGACCACGGAGACACACCCGCGACGGAAAGACGACTAAACGGGATCCTAGTTCCCAAGGCAGTGTTTCCCTTTCCGGATGGCACTAGGTTGGGGGAGTTCAGACTCTCCGTTCAACGATCATTTCATGTCTTACGCCGCAGCAACGCGCGATAAATGGGATGATGATAATGATAACGGAACCGCAGCAGCGTTCGGGTTCGTGCGTCGTGTGTGCGATCGTTTCGGATTCAACTCTATCCTATTGGGATATCATATGTAGTCATGAACGTGTTCGGTTTTGGGTGCTGCTACGGCGATAAGACGATAGGTGATCGATGACGGACGGGCTTGATTGGACGATCAAGATGGGTGAGCGGCGATACGGTGCCTTGAAAGACATTTTGACTCATCTGCTGCGTATCCCATTATGCATGTGGGAGTCAATGGGGTGACGGCACCAGTCAGCGTCGCGGATGCCAGAAGGCGATGCTGTTGCCCTGTTGCGATGTCAGGCGCGGATTTAGAAACCCTCCGCTTTCAATATGGAAGGGCTGGTTCGGTTTGCAACATCGATTTCAGAACGGTTGCAGGGATGCCCGGAATCATGCACATGCGCTCGCCGCGGAGAGGTGCAGCGGACAGAGAACAAAAGGGAAGTGAAAGTGGCGTTGATCGAAGATCGTTTGAAGTACGGTGCCAGCGTCGGGCCGATGTGTGAACCGACAGGGGCCGACGGGTCAGATTCGATTGAGGAAAAAAAATTTGAACAACAAAAACAAGCAGAGACCTGATAGATCGTTTTCGTTCTCGTTATGAGCTGCTGGAATGGGCTGTGGTGGTTGTAGACTACCAGCCAGGGTTTTTTGCCACTGCCATCAGAGCAGTGCATTGGTACCCCGGACGCTCATAATAGTCATGTCCGCGCAGTAGTTGGACGTTGCTCAACAGCTGAAGTCGATTGGACCTCGCGTGCATGGCAGGACATCAGCTTGAACGGCGAACTTGATATTCTCCTCTGCTACGCCACGCCATGTTCCATGCTGGTGAAGAACCTACGGTTGGGGACTCGGGAGGGAATTTTGACCTGGCACAAGGCTATGCCGGTGGGTTACTGACTCCGAGTCGGAACGAATGCCTGATGATCGGCGCCGGAAATCGTTGAATGGGCGGTGAGAGACAAAGACAAGATAGAGAAAGAGAAAATGTGCGTACGCTTAACTTAATTGATCATAAAAGCGGTTATTGGATGGCACCGCTGAACCATAAAGTTCGTCCCCGAGCTTCTAGGGTCGGCGGCGGGGGAAGTCAGCCAGACTCACGGAGATGCGATTTGATCCAAGTTGAACCGTCCAACAAAAGAATTTGAGCAAAGAAGCGTAAACCATGACGAATGTTTCGTAACGCCTTGGGTAGCACGTGGTCATTCGCCGCCCGCTGCTGCTTCTTTTCATCGACGCTTGCGCCGGGGCCGTGCTGAACGTAGCGCTCAAACTTTGTCCCATGAAAGACAACCCCCGTGGGAAACGGTCATCAAGCTATTGACCTAGTGAAATCGCCGTAAACGACCTCCATGCCGCCCTCGCATCATTTAGTCATTGTGTAGTATCAGATAGACACTGCGGAAGTTGAAGTGCTGACTGACGATGTAGGGTAACCGATATCAAAAAGAATAATGTTGCGTGGAGATGGAATAATAATGATCGATCTAGAAAGAGCGGTAACAACGCTCAGCGCTCAGCACTGCCCGGGGCCCAACGTCAACACGATCGAACAGCTCACATCACGCGTCGCGCGCAACTGCACTGCTTGGACTTGCCGTCACGGTCTCCAACCACAGATTTGTCTGACCGTTCCAGCAATGCCTCTCTCCGACACACCATCCTTGTCCCATTCTCTGCGCAAGTTGCGCAGCGGCCCGTTCAATTCCAGGAAGGCTAGACGACCCGGGTGAGGCACATGAGCCACCCAGAGTGAGTCGTGATGGCGCTGGCGTCGGTAGGACACTCTTACGTGCCGATACCACCTGCAGTCCGAGGAAGGAAGGCCAGGGTAGCCGAGTGGTGAGCAGTGCTTCCGCCCTGTGGTCGCTGCGAAAAAAACGTTGGCCACGTCAAGAAGTTCTACACGATAAATTCAGATATCTAGGCAGGCATACCGTGCAGTGAGGAAGGGGATTGTGGGTCCATTTAAATTCAATGGTGTACATAACTTCTCCTGACAACCAGTGAACCAATGAATCACTGGCAGACGGGAGTTCTCATTCTGCAGACTTTGGGTCTTCAATACAGATGTTCAACGAGATTAATTCGAATACCAGCAAACCACTGCTCACCGCATCAATGACAATGACAATGATCCTTTCCAAGTCCCAGCACCTCTCCAGAAGCAATAGTTATACCGGAACGAGCTGATCATCACTAGTAACATAGGACATCGTGGCATCGTACACGTTCAGGTCTATGAACCTACCCTTGAACGATGGTCCTCAAAAAGCGTTCCGAGGAACGGTCTAATGGAGGGGGCTGTACCATTCAGCGGAATGACATAGGATACACGGTCGATTCCTGGATGGACGTAAAAATAATATTCGACAGCGTGCACCGGCGAAGTTCTCCGTGGCGGTGCCACTTATAAAGCGATGAACGTCAAGGCAACTTGTCTTGTATTTTCCTGCTAGTCTCCTTGATCAGGGGCCGTATGTATTTGTTATGAGTCGCGATGTTCATACTTTTTTGCGCAGGAATAAGTCAGCCACACTCAGCTTTAGCAAGATCGACGGGTTGGCACCAAACGCGAAAACCTTTATGGCAATTGAACAGGCGACCCTAGGAGCCATCGGGGATTCAACAATATGGCCAGATACTTACAACAGGCCATTCGTCCCCAGAAACGAGGGCATGACTTCGACCGTCGTGCGTGTTAAGAAGCCACCCGGCGCCGTTGCTTGAGTCCAGGGGAACCTACTGAAGGCGACATTATCACTCCCAAAGGAGGAAACAACGGTGGCAACTTGCAAATAGGACAGGTGCGTTTTTCAATTCAGAAGGATATTAACCTTGTGACGGGAACATGGATTTGACGTCCGGGGAGCACAATGGTAAATTTACTCGAGTACCTGCAAGGGAAGCTTAGCTAACGGCAGAGACGACGGGGAGCGATCCAAATGTCACAAAGAGACTTATCAACGCCGTTGCGGAAGAAATTCATATAGGTACACAAGTACCCGAATGCATGGATGGATAACGACCTACGAGGCTGCGGAGAAGCAAAACGGAAGAGCAAAGCTATGGCTCAAGTGAACATGTATCCACCTGTCAGGTAAATATGGAAGTGAAGAGGTAGACCGCATGACTTGGGTCAAGGGCTTCTAGCAGGACAGAGGTAACTTGCTCAAGTTACGAACTGACAAAGATTCAGATTCTAATGATGTTCAGTGTAGAATTGTCAACAAATATACAAACTTTTGTTTTGTTTTCTTTCTTTCTTTCTTTACAGAGTAAATCGAAGATAAAATTATATATTGACCTGCGAAAGTTTAGCTTGGCGTCCGTGAAATGATCGGGCCGTAGACCCATGAAGCCAAACTGGCGGCCGAAGACACATCTGACGTACTACCATTTCCGAGCCATCCGTGGAGTTTAGGACTCGCAGCCTTGAATTCAATATAGAGAAGCTTCTAGCCCAACCAAATGTTAGTGGTTCGACGTCGGTTCGTCGCCGGTCGGACTTGCATGAAGTTGATACTAACTTGATAATAAGAGCACTGAACACTGGTATTCATCAAGGAAACTATAGAGCCGGAATTTACCTTTGCAATGTGCTTGAACTAAATCCTTCCTATTGAATTTGTCAAGAGTAAAGTCAGTTTTTCGTTAGCTTATGTCAGCAAGTTCTCATCAGCGTTTCAACGCTTCAAGCTTCAAGCTCCTGCCGCATCGACTCCGCGCAATCCTGATATTCCGGAGTAATGACAAATTCGTCTTCCATGACTCGCGAGGCTTTGAGGCTGGTTCTTGAGACGAATTTCAACAACTGAAGGAATTCATTGTTGATCGTGCAAAGACGGCTTTCTTGGATATCGATTCACAGCTTGTCCAGTTCCTGTTGTTGTGTTGTTCACCAAATTTGATGCACTGCTAGCTGTAGCCATGGGAAAACTATCCAGTGGAGATTGACAGCTGCCTCGAGAGGAGAAAGTGGCAAAGGCCCACATGCTCGTAGATGGAATCTTCAAGGAAGCTAATATCTGGGGTCATCTCTCTCAACTGACATATCCACCAAAATGTGGTGTTAAATTCACAGCAGCCAGATCATGGTGTACAAGGACTGTCAGAGCATGCAACAGATCTTTTGAACCCAGTATAGACACCCGCAATGCATTTACCCAACTAATCCGCAAGCACCCCCAAACTGGAGACCTTGAGCTTGAACTCCTTGGGTTTCAAAGTACATTCTGGACTTGGAGGTCCTCGAAGTTCGTCTTTAGCGGGGATAGATGGCGTCTTGTCGAAAAATAAAAACCGATGTTGGTATGCGATGGTCAATGTGAATGCACGCAAACGACGCAGCACACAGGTCTCGGGACAGCCGTCTGCGGAAATACTTCATCGATCTTCAAGTTCGACGCCCACGTTGATCAGCGGCATATACTCTTCCACCGAGCTGCGCGAGATCTCGCGCAGCTCCTTCTGCTCGACGTCGATGGGAGACTCGACCGATTCCAGATGAATTTTCACTTCGGGAACGCGAGATTCAACGCGCCAGCCACTGTGCGCTTCGCTTTGACCTTGATGGTGAACACACTGAGAAAGCACATGGGTTGCGTGTCGGTGCAATTGCTGGTTGCGACGTAACAGAGCGTCATCTCGTGCACGCAATCCATAGACGTCGCAACGCTCACCTGGTGGATCGATGCTACAAATGTCCAGATCTCGCAGGTCCATCCTTCCACACAATGTCGCTCATCCTTTGGCGGGACGACCTAATAGTCTCCTTCGGGGCAAACAGTCTAAGGGTCGATACGGAACTTCAAGCTTCAAACTCCAACAACAGACTCTCTTGTTCCGTTTCCCTATCCTCTGCTTTTCCGAGCAGGGTATCGTGAGTGCGCGTCACATCGGTCGTTACTCATCAGAATCTTTTTATCGAAGTGGTGCGGGATTAGCGGGTACAAAGTCTGATGCGAGAACAATCGGGAAAGCGGGACAGAAACGGTCTGGGTGGATAACGATGTCGTCTAATGCAGGGATGCGGAGATGACATACGTAACTAGAGGGGAAGAACGGTCAACGTAAGAAACGAAACTGAGGTTAAAGACATAAGTACATGCGCGCGTTCCTTTCGACGATACCGACGACCAGGTCAGTGGGCTACTTCTCAGTAGAACCTTTCTCAGGCTGGGTATGAACAGACGAAGCGTCTCCGCTTATTTATCACCGTCCAACTCTTTTGCAGTCTTCGACGTCGTCGTTTTTATGAGTCGCTGGAAGGGGATCATCAGAATCTAGGGATGATGGAAAGAAGAGATGGCAAAATGATACACCTTCTTGATCAACCACTGGGTCGGTCGGCACTTTCCATTCAGTCTCGTCGAAAAATTCGACGACGACATTCCCGCGAACAGAAGCTAAGAGATTCATCAGATGCATCAGAAAACGTGTCGCACCAAGGAAAGGAGCATTACATACCTGAAATAGAAATATGTTCGTGTCGGGAGTACAGTGGTCAACTGTATTTGTGGGTGGAATGGCCCTGCAACGGAGCCGTAAGTGGTTTGAAATTGGTCTCCAATTTGTTCGACAATGTTCAACGTGTTCTTAGTCTATAGCCGGAGTCCTGTCCGTTCCACCGTGAGCACAAAAAATGAGCCGAATCATAGCGCGGGTGCGCCGTTGATTATTTGATTTCCAGAAGGTGGTCTACTTGGAGTCCAATTCGTCAAAGTCGAAGATGATGCACGGGATGTCTGGCACCCTAGCGAGTTGTTTGCAACATGCTTTGCGAGCCAGCTCTGACAGAGTGACTGGTCGTCACACAGACCATCCTTGAACGTACGCTTACATTTGAACGTCTGTAGATGACAAACACTCGCATGACGCGTGTGGGGTCTTTTGCATGGCCAACGAGAAAAGACACTACCCGCTGACGGCCATGGTGGCGAACTCGGCGAAGCCGAGGCCGGAGCGACCAGCATTGATGCAACACGACAACGTCACGATGTTCTTCCACGAGATGGGACACGTGTTCCAGGGGCTGCCGAGTCAGACGAGGTATGCTCGGTTGCGATTACTGAGTGGGGTCGACATTTTGTCTTAGGTGTTGTTTGAACGTCTCCCTGGCCTGCGCTTAGAGTCGCTACATCGACGTCGGGCTATTCTACCTCCGTCAACCTTTCTTCACCAATTTCGATCTGAAGGTGCGCGATAATAGCCTGGACGCGAACTACGGACACCAAGCTCTGAAACGATCTGATACAGTAGATTTGGGTAGGTAAATTGGAGGGCACTATGGGTGAGTGTCCGTGCCTTGTTCTTCCCTCCTCCTGAATTGGTACACGTACTCGCTTGTGTTCAAGAAGGCGCCGCTGGATCTCGAGCTGAGCAAGCTCTACCACGACAAGGTGGGCGGGAGCGGGGACGATATGGATTCGCTCAAGGTACGTCGAGCGACTCTTGGCTGGACGCGGATCTCGTGTTGACGACGGGTTGCCGTGCGATATACACAGGTCTTTTCAGGGCGCGAACCGAACTCGAAGGCGTTTATCGAGGTAATTGAGAGTGATAGGAAGTGACGGGTTGGTGGGAAGTTGTGAGAGAGGAATTGAAGAAAAAGGACAGGTAGTACTTAGGACGGAGTGGGTTGTGCAACGATCTAGTAACGTGGATGTCGTGGGGGACCTTGACATTGAGTGTAAGGATGCACGTGGAAGCAAGCGCCAAGAGCACAGCCTGGTGGGTCTTAAAGGCACACGGCACAGGTTTCTTTCCAATGCTCGGCGCTGATCGCCAACCTGGTCATACCTTCCAAGAGACGTTTGAAGAGTAGAAGAATAGGAGCGGTGAGTATTCGAATAACATTGAGGGAGAACAAATTTTGAAGGCTAGTTCGACGTTCCTCTAGTCGGAGCAATGCCTATCAACGGTGATAAAAACGAGCATACTGTCAGAGACCAAATGGACGCGAACCTGATCAAAATCAATCATCCGAATCGTGTGTATTCGGTCACGTTTCTCCCCCACGGGAAGGAGATCGTGAGCGGTGGCAGAGAACGGACGATTCGACGATGGCGAACGGAAGACGGCATGGAGGTAGGGACGCCAATGGATGCTGGAAGTTCTGTGTGGGATCTTGTCGTGTCACGAGATGGCAAGTGGATCGTGGCTGGAACAGAGGGTGGTCAAGTTGTGGTGTGGAATTCGACGAGCTTCGAAAAGGAAAACGACTTCAAAGCACACGACGCTTGGGTGCGAAGGCTGGACATCTCAGTCAATGGGACGAAGATCGCGACTGGATCGGATGACTACACGGTCAGTGTCTGGTCGTTTCCCATGGGGGAGAGACTACTCGGTCCTTTGGAACACGACGACGACTTGGTCGCGGTCAAATTCTCTCCGAATGACAAATTCATCGCAACTGCTATGTTTTTGCGCGACTCTGTTCGGATCTACGACAGCCTCGATGGCACCCTCCTCGCAAAGTTTCCCGTTCAAGTCGACTCGGGATTAAACGGATCCCTCGCCTGGACGGGCGATGGAAAGCAACTCTTCTCCCTGTCTACCAATGGAAACATCCACTGTCTGGACGTGTCCTCAAGGACGACACACTCGCAATGGCCTATTCATAGCAACAACGACCCAAGGTGCATTACATTAATATGCGACGGCGCATGCATAGCAGTCTCTGCCAACTCATCTGTTTCGTTCTGGGACACTAAAACACACCAACAAATCGGGCCTGTCATTGGCTACTCCCATATTGTCTTCTCTATGGCCATCTCGGAAAACTACGATATGGTGGCTGCGGGTGACGAGACAATCACGCTTCGCGATCTGCATGGTGTCCTCCCACCATCATACCTCAAGCATGTGAGTAATATACATTTTGAAGAAAAAAAAAATGTTTTCCCGACGTCCACTTGTCGAATCCCAGTCAAATAGCAATGTTGATTTAGAGAAGCAACACGATAGTCTGCCGCGGTCTCGATTCCTTCGGATTTTAGGAAGGTGGAAGAAGAGCCGGCATTCGTCTAGGTTAGAGGGCGTGAATGCCCCGAACAGAGCATTTTCGACAGTGGCTGAAGGTCCGTCAAGCCGAAGATGAAGTTTGCACCCGTGTCGAACATAACAGGTACATTTTCGAGGATTGTATCACCATTAACATGAACATTGTCCATAGACACCTGCCAGAATCCCTACATGAATGCCAATGTTAGCAATATCCACACCCATCTATCATTTTAGCTCACAGGTTCTGTTACATGTGAATAAGTGATGACACCATCGTAGAGCATACTGTTTGCTCCACCAACGTACATCTCGGCCCCAGAACTAAGTTTCAGTGAGAATGTCGGATTGATTGGCCTCCCTTATGCGGAAAGCGATGCAAATAATGGACGAGCACCAAATTCCACGACGCTCGGTGCGGGTGTATCACGACTTGATGCATA
Source organism: Leccinellum luteum (assembly GCA_038091855.1). Taxonomy (NCBI): domain Eukaryota; kingdom Fungi; phylum Basidiomycota; class Agaricomycetes; order Boletales; family Boletaceae; genus Leccinellum; species Leccinellum luteum. Next base: position 6,026 of record JBBPPG010000376.1, on the reverse strand, counting down.
TGCCGCTGCCAATGACCGAGGTCGCCTGATGATTATCTGGGTGAAGTCATTCCCCGAGTCGTCGACCCTACTGAATATGAAGGTCGACAAAATTTTTTCTACAGGGGAATATTTGTTACGAAATGAGCACCAGAACGATAACATCTTTCTGGGCCACGCTGGCGTGGGTAGGAGCACATACGGAATAGTGACATCGGTCACCTACCACAGATATCATGGTTCCAACACTGAAGTGGATATACGATTGTACAATTGTCACCAATGCCTCTGTATTACCACCTGCGCCGGTCGAATGATTTCTGCGTTATCAAGACGAGTTTAGAAATGAAAGTAAGGGTGGGTACACCCAACTAACCAGTTCTGATCATATTACTATGTGGCACCATCGGGCGGGGATGGACTAATTTTGTAACGGCATGTTATAAGACAGGGGAATTTAAATTGTAGACCCGTCAATTGCTCCAAACCGAAATCAAGGGAGTGAGGTGCCATTAGAATACAGCATCGTGACAATTAATGTATGAATGGAACCCAACGGACGGAATCTGCGCTAAGCCCTAGTTTCACCTACGCGGCTGGCTCCCGGCCTCCACGGTCTTTGCCTCCTCCAGCGGTATTTCCTCCATCTCCTCAAGGCCTACATTCGCTACCGAATCCTCGAACGCCATGGTGGTCGTGCCAGTGGTGATCGTGCCAAATCGTCCTGACAGACCGAACCCAGCATCTATCTTGCTACTATGACCATTTTCAATGCTGCGCACATACAATTCGCGTATGCTCAAGACGAATCGAGGAGTGAGGGTGTACGCGGGCACGAGCTCTGCGGGAAGGTACAGTATAGTAAACCACCCTTCCTTTGGGAGCATGTGGAACCCATATAATAGGTTGAGGAGGTTAAGCAAGAAGAATCTGTAACAGGAATTCACAGTCAGCTCGGCATCACAGCGAACGGTATAGGGAGAGTGAGACGAACGCAAAGAAGTAGACTACGCCCTGCCGGACGAGCAAGTTCATGTACCGATTGAGGTGCCATTGCTTCGTCGAACGATATATCTCGAGCGACTGTCTCGCGAACTGGGCGCTCGCGAGCATGCACAACACTCCGCCATAGATCATCTGCAAAATGATCACAACTCTCGTCCAGGTAGGTGTGAATTGGGTGTACTCGTATGCACAAAACGAAGAACGCAATACACGAGCCACTGACACTGAACAGTCACAACCAAGTAGAACATGAATTGTGGTCGGTCAGCGCAGCGCACTTTCTATGCAATGGCTATCCACGGACCTCGCAGATACTTTGAATCGCTGTCAAGGGCAGCTAGGATGAATGCGGGTGCCATCTCCACGACATACAACGTAAGAAGTACAATGAGAATTACCCGTGAACGATCGTACATTGCCCATGCACGAAGGAACATTATGACTGTATACTAAATCAGTGCTTTAGTTTTCAGATGTAAACAAAGCTAGAACTCACGATCGGCCGCGCCAAAAAAGAGATTATACGACCAAATATGTATGATACTCATCATGCCACCTTGGAAGTATTGGTGAATAGATAGATCCTCAGATGTGTATGTGCTTACAACTATTTAATAAAAATCAGTTACATCAGCAAGTCCCAGAAACGAGGAAGGCGGATTGCTTACATCTGTGACAACATATCATATCTTGGTGAGCTTATTGGCGATCAGTATCAAAGGGGGAAGAAAAACCTTCACGTCTGCGGATGGCAGAAAACTGACTCCCCCTTAAGATGGGGTCACTTTTTAATCATGGTCAATTTATGAAAACATACCGAGGCAAAATGTTCTGACAGGTCGTCTGCAGTTAGAGTGTGGTTTACGTCCGTTAGAGCAGACTCACATCAGAGAAATGAGGCCACAATAACGAGACTGAAAAATACTGAGTTTGCCGCAGGTAGTGATAATGTTTCAGAAAGGTTGTTGCACACCAGAATGAACAGCGTCGACACCCGTGTCCATGGTCTGCTCTATAAGTCTCTCAGGTAGACGTTTCATTGATAGATGTGGTTTCTACTTACCCACATGTATTCAATCTACAAGGAACAAGAACAGTGTCACCCAAATAATCTACGAGGTACTCTGTGGCACTATACCTCTTGCGAGAAAGTAAGGACTGATAATGCAAGTAGTAAGAACCTTGTATTGGAACGAAAATTCGAGACTCACGATAATCGTATCCCACAACAGTGATGATGGCGACTGCACCAATTTTGGGATATTGATTTCCCTGAGAAAGCTGCTAACAAATGGACCTACCGATTACATAGTCTTGAGTGGTAATCGCTTCCTGCAGAGCAGAGGACATGAGATTGATTCTCGAAAAGCTTCGAGTGGTTGAGACAGAAAGATGGTGGAAATAATTTTCAGTGTGGAAATTCTCAGTCCATTATGGACCTTGAAAGCTTGACTGACCACATGATGAGAGGGCAACGGTTAATTTAAGACTGGGTCACATTGTTTTTCTGCTCCCGAACTTCGACTTCCGAATCTGTACATAACTCACCCGTCACCCCAACCAGGTTACTATGCGCCGACCTTGTTTTTTTTATCATCTTCACTCATGTGGCCTTCTCTCTGACCTGTTTTCTATCTTCATGACCACGACGCCGATTCTGGGTGAAGTGCGGATTAAGACCAGAGGATGACTCGCTTGCGAAGCAGTGTTCACCGGCAGGTCCTCTAATCGATGAGGATTATGAAGGCGAGGTTACCTAGGGTTTCTTTGACCTGCAACTTCTCTTTCGGCTCATGCAGCCGTTTGATGCGCCCGCCTCGCAGCCTCCTGCCAGGTGGCTCCAGTAATACAGTAGCCCGTACGGATTAATCTGGTTATTGGACGATGCTCTTTATGGTTTTCCCCTCCAGATTACCGTGACATCCCGCCTTTCGAGCGGCGTTGGAGTAATTATTTCAGCGTGGTGACTACACTCGGACTCTAGACAGTCCATACTGTAGGATTTGTGTTTTCTTTCTGGATGGGAAGAAGAGCTGGTTTGTTTGTTGACGTGCCAATTCTGATGAAACAAACGCTCGGAATCAATGAAATGTGGCTCCGGGACCTCCGAACGGCGGCCTCATAACTCTACCCGCTCACCACAAACTGCGCCTCCACGATTGCAACTCAACACCTTCACAATTCCAGAGAAGTGACAGTTACCGGAAGAGTCAATAATTCGGTTGTTATGTCCTACTCCGATCTCCACGGCACGCCCATCACTATTTTCCCAGCCTTTCAAGTCTTTCCTTCAGTACAGCCAACGTCGAGGGCGCCACCTCTTCGACTACACCCGACCTCGTCTGCACAACCTGGGACAAGCCCCTCATTCAAGGCGCCCGCACACAAGCATGCACACCACTTGCACTCCATTCCGCCCCGAGAAAAGTCGACGAGGACGCTCATCATCGACCACATGCTCTGGGTGCACGCCCGCACCAGATTCGCGCAAGCGCGCGCGGAGCTTGGGATGACAGACCGTTCCGGTGGTCCCTCCTCTCCTAATTTCCGTTTCCGGGAACGACCTGAACAGTTTGACGAGGAAGACGAGGTTCAGAGCGAGGGCGAGGGCGCCGATCAACTCAGGACCAGAGCGCCAGGGCATGGAGACTCCCACCAGCACGATGACGACGATGACGACACCAGAATGCAGAAACAGGAGTTTGTTTTGGCGAGGAGCCTCAGACTGCGCGCGATAGCTCTTGAAAAGGTCGTCACTGCCATGCTCGATCAGCCGCCGCCCCTGCACCCCGTTCCTCACATCGAGGAGGGGGCACAGTCACCCCCAAGCTCTCCTGGAAAACGCCCTGGGTCCCAACCTCCACCCAAATCGTCCCACCCACACACGTTACCAAACGGAGTCCGTCTCCGTCTCGCTCTCGCTACCGTCATCAACGATTTATTCGCTCGTCAAGCGCCTGTAGCGCCGTATCGCCATCACCACCATCCACCTCCGATCGTCGTTTCCAACTCCCATTCAGAAAAGATATCTGCAGACTCTCGATCCTCCAATGACTCCCCAGTACTCCAGAATCTATCGCCATATCCTTCTGCTTGCACCAGTCAGTCATCCGGGGCAGCTGTCGGCATGCTGCCACCATCACTTTTAACTCTTGCATCCATATCTGGAGTCTCCGCATCACAACCATATATATTTCCTTCGACGATGCCCGTTTCCGGTGCTCAAGGGCAACGGATTGTTGTAGGTTACCATTTTATCTTGCTCTTACAGAAGGATAATCGTTTGTGGAAACAGCCGGGAACTCGAGCCATTTGGAACGACAGGGTTCGTTCATTGTATATGGAGGGTGCAGACCCGTCAACAGCAAACTCCCCACCTTCGCTACGTTGCCCAAGACATCTGCACACTGGATGCGAGATCTGTGTTGAGGCCAAACAGTCTGTGAAAGTACCAGGAGGACCGCCAAAGGGAAGAGCTGGTGCCTGGGGAGGTGAGACAACTTCACGACCCCTCCCTCGAATTGGTTCAGGGAAGAGCATGGGTGGCAGTGGCGGTGGCATCACCGGCTGGCAGGATGGCAGCGGTATCGGATCCGGGCTTGCTCATCCCGGAATCAACGGCAGCGTATTGCGCAGGAAGTCCAAGTGGTTCCAACAAGATCCTGATGATGCTGGTTATACAGGCTCCGGCGCTGGAAACACACGCCTCTCGGAATTAATTCCTGGCTTTTTACGCTTATCAGCACTCGTCGCGATGGAGCTGGGTCAGGAACTTCAGGATGATGAGGATGAACGCGAATTACAGGGAGAGGGACCACCAGATCTCCCTTCTGCGTCCTCAATGTCCCCACGGTCCCCGATGAACTCTCGGAAAGCACTCTCGGAAGGCGAAGCGAGTCCTCTGCAGCCATCCAGGGACTGGTACATGCTTTTCGCGGGACTTCTTACTAGAGCCGCCTTGGAAGGCTACCTCACCGGGGGGTGGAGGGGGGGTGATGCCGCTGCTTGTCTGCTTTCGGTTGGGCTGGGGATGTCAGACGATCCATCCCACAGTGACGAAGATGAGGGTGATTCGATATTCGAATGGTTTGATCCAGACGATCTTCCTACGTTAAAAGATGCAGTGCAAATAATGTTCCCGTCATTGAACGCCACGCCTTTGCGTAGGGAAAACGCAGAGGCTGAGTTTGCGGCTGAAATGGAGGAGCGTCTGCGAAGGGTAAGTGTGTCTAGCAACTTTGGCAATGCTAGACTGCTCAGCCGAACTTATGATCTGAAATCTAGTTCTATGCCATTCCCTCGTTGACCCCTGATTTATCGACGCATATGGAAGATTTAGCATGGCATTATCCTGCCGAGCCTATCGAACGAGCTGCAGTCCGTTTTTGCGAGGCTGTCGCGAAATGGCGGGGAAAGCCGGAGCTTGAAACTGTAAGTGCCACTTGCTGAGACGAAGGTCTCACGTCTCACGTAAATTGACCTAGTGCAAAAAGAGATACAAGGATCCCGCGACGCCGGCCATGACCATCGAGTCTCTCGTCCATTCCAACCCGACCAGTCCCTCATCGGGTGCTTTCGTCATCCAGCCAAGCCTGCCAAACTCCAAGAGACCCCCGATCGAGCAATATTTCATCGTCCCGCAAACCTTTACCCCACGCAAGCGCCTACGTTCCGGAGATGACGGGGACCGCTTTTCCAAAAGGGGGCCCGGTGGCGTGTGTTAGTTTCTGTGGTGTCGTCCCACAGTTATGATGGCGTCTTAAACGGTTTCATACACTCACCTGCGCCTCCTTGTATAGTATCGTTATCGATTTTTATGCTGGGTTTCTAAATGTCTCATCACTTGATCTCAATTCTTCGCTTCTCGAGATGCCTTTTGGGCATGACTTGGGATGATGTCCTCCATAACATAACTTTAGCGTGGGTCCAATGTCTCACGTCTGCTATAGCGCCTTTCGTCAATGTGAGACACGATCACGAATGATTAACGATACCCAGTCCTCTCCTGTGTATAAAGATCCTCACGGCCATGCAATCAACCA
>JBBPPG010000375.1:0-26401 GCA_038091855.1 Leccinellum luteum | reverse complement strand
GATCATTGAGATGTCCACCGCTCGATCGCTGTGCGCCCGAAACCCTTTCGTCAATCTGTGCTCTGTTGCGTTCCACACCGTCACTCGACCATCTTCCGTCCAGCCACGATCCACTTTCCGTCCGGCGAGACTGCAAGGTCATAAACAAAACTTCCTGCGTCCATTGGATTGCCCACTTCTTTTCCATCCGCCACTCTCCACCGTCGGATATATTCTTCTTCTCCTGCACTCACGACGTGCTTCCCGTCGGGGAGAAACTTGACCCACGATATAATACCCTGAACAACTATCTCCATCTGGTTCGCGCCAATGATATTGGAGGCAGGAATCTTTCCGCTCGATTCCCGAGATTTCTTCGGTACCTCATTTTCTGTTGTCTTGAGTTTGCTCACTGATGCACCCACCTGCTGTCCGCTGTCGAAAGGAGCCGGGCTGTTCACCCTAGTAATCGATCCTTTTTCTCTTGTCAGTGCACCGACGATCTTGCCCGTCTGTGTACTCACTGTCCCTCCTCTTCAGGCGCAACTTGGAAAAAATACTTGGGAGGCTAGGTTTGAGCATGGTGGAAAGAGAATTCCTGATCGCTTAGTACCTTGGTGCGCCATCACTGGCATATCATCTGACAATACACGTATTCGCTCACCCCGTGCCTCGGCGCTTGCTTTCATATACACCCCATCTTTATAGATCGCTATTGTACTGATTTTCGACGAAGCAAGTCACTATCAAAGCCATTCATTGTTCACCGACTTTGGAAAGGATCTTTCATTTTCCAGCGATATTCTCTTCGCTCGTTTCTTATCATTCCATGCTTCAGTGCTATCATTTCACTGCTTGTCAGGCACCATCATATTATCGCATCGTTAACGAACGGACACCCTAACATATCAACAAATGAACTTTCCGTTACAACACGGACACTTTTACTTACGAAGAATGTACTCGAAATATCCCTGATGTATGCCGAGGTCAAGAGAGTTGGAAATCGTCATCCCAGGATCCTCCAAAACCAACTACTGTACGTCGACCGTACCAATGCTCTCCATCAACTCACTCAACGACGTCTCCGTCCGAATCTGAACCTGGATGAAACTATCCGCGGCTACACGTTTGTACTGCCCGCGCTTCTGCGAGGCTAGCAACAGTGCCCCGAATGGTTGCCGAAGCCGAACGAGAATCCGTAGCGCGCGCGCGTTGAGATCAAACAGAGGATCATTGCCCGCGAAATCCTCGTCGAGCAAGGAACTGATCCAAGGATGAACGAGAACAAGGCGCTGCGTCCCGAGCGAGTCGTCTTTGGTCTCAATGCGTACCTCGCCGAGAATCGGCGCCGTGGCACGATAAACGTGAAGGCTTGAGTAGCGACTACGTGTCACGACCTGGGGGAGACCAGTGAGGCTGAAGACAAGCCCAGGAAGTCGAAGTCGACCGGAGACGAGAGATAGGGATGGAATACCAATGAGACGATCATACAGCATAACTATCGGAGAGGGATCAGGAGAGGACGACTCCAAATCCATGACCATTCGATCCATCTCGGTGCTTTCGATGGGTTGGGGAAGATGTGGAGGCACAATTTGGTCGTAAACACTGAGATTGGAGGGGAGATAGCTGTGGTGACTTCCCGAAGTCCCGGTCCAGGCAAGAATGGTGACATTGTCTGAGCGCGGAAGGATGTGTTCTAACAGTCGAGCGACTGCTTGACTACCCTCCCCGTATATAACGGGAATGGCAACGTTGAAGATACCAAATAATGAGTACGCGATGTCTTCCTCCCGCGTCGTCTGGCGCTTCGAAGCCAGGTACAACTTCTCCCGCACACGGTCTAGCCCCGGTTCGATCGTGGCAAGCCTCTCCGTAGCAAACTCGGTTGCCCGCTCCATCTCTGAGAGAATGATAGGTGATTCCTTGTGATTGAACAGCTTCAGATCCAGGTATGGTTTCCAGTCCTCCGTGTAAAATTGAATGACCTTTGAAGCAACGTACTCTTGGTACGTCCAGCCGCGAGTGTTCCAGATACTTTTCCAAAGATCGCCTTCTTGCTGCGACTCCGAGAGCACACCGAGAAGATGAACAATCGTGAGTGCCGCACGACAGTACCACCGAAACATGGCTACCACAGATTCTTGCTGGGTGCGGTTGTCGGTCTGGTTGACACAACACGTATCACTCCAAGCCCATCGGAAATGGTGAGACTGGACCACATTACAGAAATTGATGAGTTTCTCGAATATGGGGGATATGGGTAGTCCATAGATCGAGATATCTTCGACCATCTGGAATGTCGGCTCAACATGATGCCACCTGTGTGAGAACATCACATATTGATAAAACTTCTCCACCTCTTCCTTGATGCGCGCATAGTCGAGATGATCATGGGTAGTCATCGCAGACCGAAGTTTGTCGAAGATTGGGAGTTCTTCAAACGCAGCGGCTTGTTGTGTTTTATCGCAGAGACGACCACTTATGGTGTCAATGAGCACGCGGGGTATGTCACGGATGGTGTCATCAACGACCTCTCGGATGAGTGGAGTCGTGTCGAGATATCGACTTTGAAGGTCTGATATCAAAACGACGTGAATTTGTATTTTCACATGGGTTAGATCCAACGGGCTCACCGCAAACTTGTGGGTCTGCCGAATTCCTCATTATCGACAACATCATCTCGAATGCACTGAACGCCTCCCTGTAGCGGCCCATACTATGCAATACGGAGTGTTTTTTCTTGTAACCTTCGTAGTTCGAAGGGTCATGTTCAATAACCTGATCGTACCGTCACTACGTCAGCTACGCACAATGTGCGAGTCAATTTGTACCTTGGTAAAGTTGGCGAGTTCCTCCTGCAATAAAAACGCTCGAGCCTTGCAGCATTTGACAATGATATCGTTGATATTCCTCGGGTTGAGCGAGAGTGCGCTCGAATAGTATCCGATGGCTGTGTCATGATTCTTAGCCGTGTCAGCGTGCTTCTCAAGCTTCTTGACACAACGTCGTTGGAAATCTGGAGAGATTCTCAGATCGCTCTCTATTTCATCACTGAATTATTGACCTAGTTCCCATTGTGGCCGATCTTCTAGAGCAGGAGTCTCCTCTAACAGATCCTTCTTCATCTTCCGGAAGCATTCGATCGCCTCCATAACACGATCGTCTCCTTCCAGAAGATCACAGACCACCCGAAAGAGACGGAACTTTGGAAGTATGGACTGAATGGCACCAGATCTGTCAAACCATGCTAAGCGATAACTCAAACCACACCATACCTTGTCTGCACCTCCCAAGACCTCATTGACTGAATGACAACGCAGTCCCATCTTGGCCCACTCTATCAACATGGTACCGGGAGGCGAGCGAGCAAGCGATAATATAGCAGAGTAGGCTGAGAACGCCTCAACGTGTCTCTCCACACTTGACGCCTTGTCTCCGATGGCCTGGAGCTGTGATATGCATTGGTTCCTGAAACCTGACAGTAGGGAGTAAACATAGATCCTACAAAATGAGCAGAGACTCACCCTCAATCCAATTCATGATCGACTCATTGTGCTGCAGATTCTTACTCATGGAGTTGATGATCTCGAGAAGATGCTGCGCAGCGTCATATATGCGACCATGGGCAAACATAGTTTCACACTCATGCTTCTGCTCGTGTATTTGCAGGGCGCATTGTGATGTAGCAAGCCGATTGGTGAGTTCTTGGACAGTTTTCTCGAGATGAGCTATTTTTCGTTCTATGGCCCAAAACAGTTTAGTGGATTCTCGGCCGGGCTGATAGTAAACGCACCCGAATCTTTTCGTAGGGCCTTTATGGTTTCAATCAATTGATCCTCTGTGCGTTTCAGGCTGCTGTCAGCGAGGCGGGGGTAGATGTAGACTGAACGCACTGGTGTTTTCCTCCTGAGCACGAAGAGATTGGATGGTATGGCTGAGGCTTTCTTTTTCCTCGTTGACTACAGCAAGCTGGTCACGAAGTCCTCGAGAAAGTTTATCTAGAATTGCTACAATATTATCTAATTGATGATCTGTGCATTGGGAGGCGACTGTCAAAGAGGTGTGAATGAAACAGAGAAAACGCACCTGTGCTATCATGGGATGAAACATACTGGTCACGGTCTTGCGTAATAGTTTCCTCGAGATTCGCACTGCTCGTTGCTGATCGAAGTGAATAACAAGACAGGGCAGCCAGCTGGTTAATAAACACACCTCGACTTGTATTTTGAACATGTAGGGGCTCCATCGTGTCTCGGAGATCAACGTTTTCCGTGCTTGAGGGGTGGGGTTCTAGCTCCAAGAGAATCTGTTTGATTCGGAAATGTACTCAATAATGACATTTGATGGAAGTTGTGAAACTCACGTTGTCACGGTAATTTGAAGGAAGGATATCCAAAAGATGTCGAAGGATGATTTTATTCTCTGGAGCGACCACAATGTCGTAGTTTGCTGAGATGGCGACAGGAATGATGGGACCGGAGCTAGGTACCGTAACTGCTGCAAGGAGTTGGTGGGTTGCGGCGTCCCAGAGTGAGAACGACGAAGGTTCGGTCATGGTGGCTGCAATGAACTTGTCATTGGGTGCAAGTGCGATCAAACCTGCTTTGCCTGTCTTGCGAATGCTCAATTTTTTGAGTGTTGTCCAGGTGGACACCTCGATACAGTGGATTTTGCTTTCGCCAGACAAGACGAGGAGTTGCTTGCCATCACTCATCCATGCGATGGTTCCGTTCAATCCGCCGTTTACGTAAATTGGAAATTGGGCAAGCAATTGGCCTTCGCGGCTGTCGTAGACACGAACACACTTGCCTTCATACACCCCAGTGGCAACGAGTTGTCCGTCGGGCGAGAACTTGACCGCGATTACCCCATAGTCGTGTGGGAATGGGCCAAGCAGTCGCTGGCTAGTTGAAAAAGACCAGACAGAGAGCGTCCGGTCATTTGATCCGGTTGCGATTCTTGTCGAGTCCGGTGATATGTCCACCGCATACACAAATCTGTTGTGCGCTTTGATCTCGGTCACCTTTTCGTGGTTTGTCGCGTTCCACATTATCATTCGACCATCTTGTGTCCCAGCCACGATCCACTTTCCGTCGCGTGAGACTGCCATGTCGCAAACAGTACTCTCAGCGTCCATTGGTTTGCCCACTTCCTTGCCATCCGCCACTCTCCATCGTCGAATATATTCATCTACCCCTGCGCTCACCACGTGCTTCCCGTCGGGGAGAAACCTGACCGACCACATGAAATCTTGAATATTGATCTCGATCGGGCCCGAGCCAACGATGTTGGAGGCGATAATATTTTCACTCGATTCCCAAGGTTCCATCCGTGTCTCATTTTCCATGGTCTTGGGTTCATCGTCTTTGCTCGCTGATGCACCCTCCTGCTGTCCGCTGTCGAAGGGAGCTGCGCTGTCCACCCTACTTGGTCCTTTTTCTGTTGTCAGTGCACCGGTGGTCTTCCCTGTGTATGTGCTACTCACCGTCCCTCTTCTTCAGACGCGACATGGAAGACATATGTGAGCGTGGTGCAAAGGGAATTCGCCTGTACGGCTGTGCCATCATATCACCTGACAATACATACACGTGTTCGCTCGCGCACTTACCCCGTGCCCTGGGCGCTCGTTTTCGTCTACCGTACCCCCCTTTAGCACCGATCGTTATCGTACTACTGTTCAACGAAGCGAGTCTCTATCAAAGCCCATTCATTCGTCACCAACTTTGGCAACGATTCAACGAGCTTTCTAAATTCTTCCATTCTTTTCTTCGTTACCTATCATCTTACTATGTTTCGGCGCCACTAATTCACTGCGCTTATCCGGCACCATCGTATCATCGCATCAACAACAAACGGACACCCCGACATATCAGCGTACGCACGACAAATCCATTACAATATAGATACCTTCAAGATCAATGTACTCGAAATATCGCTGATGGATGCTATCCAAACCTTGTATACCCCCATCCTTATCCTCACTTCACTTGTGAACACAGCAAGTTGCGATCCTTTTACCTATGTAATACCGACACTGAGAGCGGTTTTTCATCGTGAGGTCCGACATCTACTTCCAGGCGATTTCAGTGGGACTTAGCGGTCGACGTCCGGGAAAGCAAACGGTCTACGTTGCCTCGCTGCGGTCAAGCGCTTCAGCATCTCTTTCGACCAAATTCACTCGCGTGCGCGAAATGAACACACGCACAATCGGCGGTTGAGGCTGAGGGTTGACTGTTGCAGATGGGCTACGAATTATTTGATATCCAAGATGAGTGACTCGTTTGGTACATCATCTCACAAGTCAATCCGATTGGTGTCACAATTCACAAAGTGTGATTTATGATGACTGCGATCGGGCATAGTTCAGGCCTGTGTCTTCACGTTAACGAATCGGACGTTTCTAAGTTCATAGATCCCAGGTCGACTCTACATTGAACGTATCTGGTGCCCTTGACTGCCGGTGCGCCGTCTAACCAATGTATTTCTTGGATCTTACTCCTTCGTCCAAATATGCCCCTCCATAATCGGGAAAGGCGAAACGGAACTGCAGGTACCTGGAGTTGCATAGCTTGCGGACCGTTTGTGAAGCTGAGATAGATTGAAAGATCCTTGTATTCAGGTTATTCGTGGGCTGCAGTGATGAAACAAATCGTATACTCGGAAGAATAACACAAAAGCGATGGGCGAGGAAGAGAGCGAGGACGCAGACGATCTCAGATGAAAGGGACAATTGGTGTCGACTGAGACCTAATACGGCGACGGGAGGAGGGAGAAGGGGATTCCTGTGGATCGGTGAGAACAATCGGACATGTGGGTATGTGTCACTGTGTCAGTAGTCTGGTCACTAGACTAATGTCTCAGCAAGGGACTTGCTGGTAAGCAAACTAAAGAAAGAAGCCCCCTTCACCCCCACTCGCCTTCTCCCATGCCAACCCCTCGGAGGGTTCCACACCATTTTGAGTGTTACATTAGGAAAGTACCTACACGGCCCTGCCGGTGGAAGGGCGGCGATCGGGGCAGCGGTAGCCCCTAACGAGCGCTTTCGCAGGCTCAAAACTGCGCATGCATCCTGCCCATCTCGTCCAATGCATGCACCGTCCCGAGACCGATCCTAATCCTCGCGGGACGACCGATGAGCGCAACAAACGAGTCTGACAGTAGTGAGTAAACGACGAAGTACTTCCCATCCTCCCTTCGTTTCCATTCACATACTTGTGCAAACCCTAGAACCCCTTCTCTCCCCAAGAACACGGTGTTCGTCATTACGTCACTCCTCTGGGTTGAAGGTACTAAGTGGAGTTTGGCGAGTATAAGTAAGTAAATACGTTAAACAAAAGAGCTTCTAGTTCGAGTCATCTGGCCATTGGCACATCATCCTTCAATCGCTGCAGGGACATGATTGCTAATGAAAAACCCGAACTTTCCGATTACGACAGTTCACACCCCCGGCGAAAGTTCGTGCGATATGGAGAAAAGTGGGCAACGTTAAGGTGGTATACCCACCGTTTACCGCGAAGCAGGCAAAACACGCACAAGTTTTCGATTACGATCCTTGAAAGCTTGACAGTTCACACCCCGGCGAAAGTTCGAGCAGGTGGCTGGAGTAGCGGAACACCCTCGGTGAGAGCGGCGACCCATTCCTGGTTGGATCCAATTTAGGCCGCTAAAGCGATGCTTCGCGTGACTCCTCATCGACGTGGAACATCGTGTGCCAGTGGTGATCGACGGGTTCACCGCATCCGAATACATCTCTGAACAGGTCAAGTAATCATCGTTGTCCCTGTCCGCATGTTCACGACTATCATGCAACTGCGGTATGTATTTCTTAAACGTGGTGTGGTTATTTTGTTATTAATTGTGCAACGCTCCGAGTCCTGTGAAGCTAGTATCACGTAGGTGTCAAGCGAAACCGACGAACCTCAAGAACATCGTTTGAGATAGCACGATCACTTGCTCAACACTCGCACTGCCCAGCTGACTGGAGATTGAAGATTGAATCGAAGTACTCAAGACATCATGATGTCCTATGTATCCTTGCATTTTTTCGTGATAGCCTGTGCAGTCTAGTCACTGCCTAAGCAAATCGCCATGACTCGGAAATGGTGTTGCACTGCATGCATGATGCCAGTGTTTCAGCTTGATGAAACAGGTTTGAAGAAGTTGGTTGCAGGAAGAAGCTCAGTGCCACTGGCACACAGGTCTCATCTATCGTGCGTTCAAATCACAAGCCTTACACTGGAATTATCCTTGAAATATGGAACTAGTTATGTGGAACTCGTTATCTGATCATCCCTCCATTCACACACGGCGCTCATCTACATGGCCTCCAATTTGAATTGGGTCCCAGACGAAGACCCCCAGACCCTCTTCTCCGAGAGGTGTTGGTTTCAAGGTGTCGTTGTCAGTGCCATTGCATATGGCGTTACGGTCCCTCTCTATTTCTTGTCTTTCCATCATCTCATCCATGGAAGAGGTCACGTCAAGTTGAAGAAACGCTTACCTCTGCTCATCTTCATCACCATCTCTTTCTTCCTCGGAACTTTCTCCGTAATCACTCTCGCAGCGTATAACCAAATGGCATTCATCGACAATCGTAACTACTTGGGTGGCCCAAATGCATTCGAGATAGACATGTTCTATATTCCTATAAGTGACGCGAAGATCTTAGCGTATGTTTTATCCACCTGGTTGACTGACGCTCTGGTGGTAAGTGGGAATCAATCCAGACACCCTAGGCAACGCTCACCATCTTGTCAGGTATGGCGCTTCAAAGTCATTTATTACACGTCCCATGTCTCGCCTTGGATCGTCATGTTCTTCCCCTGCCTGATGCTTGCAGGCTCAGCAGGTTAGCACACGTATTTCCCTCTAGAACTTATCAGATCGTCTGATGCACGCACAAATGCGGCGCAGTCACAGGAATAATTTTTGTAGTCCATTATTGGACTCCAGGTCGATGGGTGAAAATCATAACCCACTTCGCAATGCCTTTTATTGTTCTATCCCTGGTGTTGAATATCATTCTTACTATCGCCATCGTCCTCCGTCTGCTGACGTTTAGAAATCGCATTGTCTCCATCATGGGACCCAAATATGGGACGCAATACACGTCTATCTCTGCGATGGTAATCGAGTCTGCTGCCCTGTACTCTGCCATGTCTATTGTTTTCCTTGTCTTGTTTGGGATTGGAAACCCAGTTGGGCTGGTGTTCGGACAGTCCTTGATCCAGTTCCAGGTGACGTTTATTTAGATGACTTCCTATCTTGTTCTCATGACCACTCACCAGATAATTGCCACACTGCTAATTGTATTCCAGGTGGCTCAGGGAAAAGGATGGTCCCAGAATACTGCTGTGTGTATGATGAAGTCAGGATCAAATCCTTCAGATTTGGAAAATGTGCAGTTTGTCCTACCCGGAGCATCTGTTACAATGGCAAGCTTTGTGGAAGGGGTGGGGAGTGGTGGTGGTGTCAGGGGAGAGGGTTTAAGACAGAAGCCACTATGGAAAGCCAAACGATTATGCCCTCTTCCACGTCACACATTGTGACCATTAGGTCTTAACTTGAAGGTGCTTCTAATAGTATATTCGACTTCTAGGATCTACATTTGCATGAAGGAACTTGAAGAAGGGGAAGAGCAGGCCTCCGATCCTGTTAGCTCTGACTCAGATTTGGAATATTCGTATGCTTTGTGCGATTGTGTGACTGGACCATGCAATGATATATTCCATTTGTGAAGACCTGTAACTATGTGTGATTGTCCCTTTGTTGCATGGTGCCCAAGTGTCGAAAGCCGAAAGATGTGGAGCAATCTGCATTGCACTGGCAGTCGTTCTGTTTTCAGATCTACGGAAGTATCAAGGAAATAGTTATAATACAAGGGACTGCCAGGGGAACCTAATCATATTAGTAGTATCATCCGAAGTGCAGGGCGCAAAAGACTATGCCTTCATATCACGATCGCGTGCAGCACACGCAGCGCATCGAAGAGGCGGCAAGAGAGCCTCGAGCATGTGCTCGGGTATAAGTAGACTATCTCATAATGCATAAAGAAAACATGCCATGCACCACTAAAATCTCAACGCGTGTGTATCTGAACGTCGTTCAATCTACGCACGAGATACTATCCGATAAAAGCCAACGATCAAACATGACTACTGCACGTCCACCGTACGAATGCTCACCATCAATTCCTTCAATGGCGTCTCTGCCCGAATCTGCACCTTTATGAAGCTGTCTGTCACGACGCGTCTGTACTGCTCTCGCCTCTGCAAAGCAAGCAACAGCTCACCAAACGGTTGCCTGAGCCGAACGAAGAACCGGAGTGCGCATGTCTTTAGATCAGACTGAGGAACGCCGCCCAAGAAATCTTGGTCGACAAAGGGAGAGATCCATGGATGGATGAGAACTAAGCCGTGCATTCCTAACAAGGCATCCTTGGTCTCGATGCGCAACTCTCCAAGAATATTGGACGTTGCACGATAAACGGGGCGGTTGAGATCATCATATCGTTCCGAGCAGCGGGTGAGGTTGGTGAGGGGGAAAACGAGACCAGGAAGTTTCAGTCGACTGGCTTGAACAATCGACAGTGATAGGAGACCATAGAGCTGTTCATACAACACGATAATCGCGGGAAGTGATGGCCGCATTGTCGTAATCGTCCTCAGGCTATCCATCTCCCTGGTCTCTCGACCAGTCGCGGAATGTGAGGGGGTTCAATTTGGTTGTAAACAGTGAGATCGGAGGGGAGGAAACTGTGGAGACTGCCCGAAGTACCGGTCCAGGCGAGAATGGTGACATTGTCTGAACGCATGAGGACGTGTTCTAACAGTCGACTGACGTCTTGATTACCTTCACCGTATATAACAGGATCCAGATATGGTTTCCCCTCCTCTGTGTAGAACTGAATAACCTTTGAAGTAACGTACTCCTGGTACGTCCACCCGCAAGTGTTCCAGATACTTTTCTAAAGATCGCCGACTCGCTGCGAATTCGAGAGCACACCAAGGAGATGGACGATCGTGAGTGCTGCACGACGGTACCACCGAAACATAGCAAATACATATTCTTGCTGAACCCCCTTGTCTGCCTGATTGACACAGCATGTATCGCTACATGCCCACCGAAATCGCAGATAGTGGACCAGTCTGCAGAAATCAATGAGCTTCTTGATCGTAAGGGATTGGGGTAGTCTATAGATCGAGGTGACCTCGACCATCTGGAATGTGGGATCGGTAGGCTGCAACCTGTGTGAAAACATCACATATCGATAGAATTCCTCGACCGCTTGCTTGATGCGAGCATGATCAAGACGGTCAGGGGTAGTCATCGCAGACCGAAGTTCGTCGAAGATTGGGAGATTTTCAAACGCAGCTGCTTGCTGTGTTTTATCGCAGAGACGACCAGTTACGGTGTCGATGAGCACGTGGGGTATGACCGATCTGTTATGTTTGAATGGGCCCAGCAGTTGTTGACCAGTTGAAAGTGATCGAACACAAAGCGTGTGGTCGAATGATCCGCTTGCGATTCTTGTCGAGTCCGGTGAGATGTCCACTCCTCCCACCTCTTTGCGGTGTGCTTTGAACTGGGTCACCATTCCGTGGTTCATTGCGTCCCACACCGTCACTCGGCCATCTTTTGTCCCAGCTACGATCCACTTTCCGTCCCGTTGAGACTTCGGAGTCTCTAATAGGACTTCCAGAGTTCATTGACTCGCCCACCTCCTTGCCATCCGCCACTCTCCATCGTCGAATCTTTCCTTCTTTTCCTGCGCTCACGACGTGCTTCCCGTCGGGGAGAAACTTGACTGACCATATGATGTCTTCAACATCGATCTCGATCCGGTTCACTCCGACAATATTGGAGGCGATAATCTTTTCGCTTGATTCCAGAGGTTCCGTCCGTGGTTTATTTTCACTGGTCTTGGGTTCGTTGTCTCTGCTCGCCGATCGATCCCCCTGCTGTCCGGCGCTTGGGCTGTTCGCCCCACTCGGTCCTTTTTCTCTTGTCAGTCCCCAGCGCACCTAGTATGATCTTGCCCATGCATGTACTACTCACCGTCCCTATTCCTTCGGTACACCTTGGAAGACATATTCGATAGACCGGGTGGGAACGTGGTACAAAGAGAATTCACCTCAAGTTGGTGCGCCATCATATCACCTAAAAATACACGTATTCGCTCACTCATTCACCCCGCTCCCCAGGCGCTTGTTTTCGTCTATATTCCGCCTTTACCAGCCGCTATCGTACTACTTGTCGAAGAGGCAAGTCACTATCGAATATAATACAGACGCTTGCAAGAAGAATGTACTCGAAATGTCGCTGATGTATGTCATCCATCCCTCGGATACGCCATCCTTACTACTCGATTTGTGAACACAGGAAGTTGTATGTATTTTTACTTAATACTGACCACTGCGGGCGGGCTTTCGTATCCTAAAGTACATCCACTTCCACACGATTTCAGCGCGTCATAGAAGGGCACTGTAGTCGACGTCCAGGAAAGCAAATGGTTTACGTTGCCTTGCTACGGTTAAGCACTTCAGCATCTTTTTCCTCGCATGCGCGAACTGAACTTTGGTAAGTCATCTTGCAAGTCACCAGTTTCCACCATGACACGGACACTGTCCTGGGAGAATGCACTGAAAAAGCTAGTAATGGGCCGTCCAACGTCCATACATAAAGCTCGATGATTTTTGAACACAGGAAATTGCGTATATCATTGTTCGACAGCGATCACTCTGAATATATGTGGGACAGTGATGCATAGAACGGGGGTTCAGCAGCATGCTTCGAGACCGCTTCGGTGCGACACAAATGCATGGTCAACAGTGTCTAAGAGAGCGAGGTATCGTATAGCCTGGTCTCCTTCAACTCCCTATGGCCACACACTCTAATCATGTCATCTCGAATCAATAGCACAAGGTGGCGATACCACAGAACATGCCGATGAACAGCGATCAACGAGGCATGGTTGTACGACCGGTATTGAAGATACGAGGAGCACTTATCACGGGCACAATCAGTGATGGGCAATGTATATACATACCACAGTCATGATTGTGTATATCTTAGAAGGGAAAGCCGTGGCCATTCGACTAGATCCAATAGGTGGTTCGGAGATGTAGGAATTACGTACCAGTGCAAGCCTACCGAGATCCAGTGGACGTGGCAAAGAACAACAGCAGAACGCGAACACAACAATGCCAGGACTTGAGCGTCTACTGAAATGGCTGGACTGGTGCATGTAACGAAATAGGTCATCCCCAAATCCTAATCCAACCTTGCACGACTACTGAACGTCGACCGTACCAATGCTCTCCATCAACTCACTCAACGACGTCTCCGCCCGAATCTGTACCTGGATGAAACTGTCTGTCGCCACGCGTTTGTACTGCCCGCGCTTCTGCGAGGCGAGCAACAGTGCACCAAAAGGCAGCCGAAGCCGAACGAGAATCCGCAGCGCGCGCTCATCGAGATCAAACAAAGCATCGTTTCCCGAGAAATCCTCGTCGAGCAAGGGACTGATCCACGGATGAACGAAAACGAGACGGTGTGCCCCAAGTGAGTCGTCTTTGGTCTCGATCCGTACCTCGCCGAGAGTCGGCGCCGTGGCACGATAAACATGAAGGCTCGAGTCAGAATCACGTGTCACGAGCTGGGGGAGACCAGTGAGGGGGAAAATAAGCCCAGGAAGTCGAAGTCGACCAGAAACGAGGGACAGCGATGGGAGATCAAGGAGATGTTCATATAGCGCGATGATTGGGGAAGGATCGGGAAAGGATGATTGCAATTTCATGACCATCTGATTCATCTCAGCGGCCTCTAGGGCTTGGGGAACATGTGGAGGCAAAAGATGGTCGTATACAGTGAGATCGGAGGGGAGGTAACTGTTGGTAGTGCTGCCTGAATTTCCAGTCCAAGAGAGAAGCGTGACATCATCTGACTGCGTCAGGATGTGCTCGAGGAGGCGACGGACTGCTCGCTTGCCCTCGCCATATATGACCGGGAGTGAGACATCAAAAATTCCAAACAATGAGTATGCAATATCTTCTTCCCGTGTCGTCTGGCGCTTCGAAGCAAGATACAGCTTCTCCCGTAAGCGGTCTAACCCCGGTTCAATTGTGGCAAGCCTCTCCGTGGCAAACTCGGTTGCCCGCTCCATCTCCGAGAGAATGACTGGTGATTCCTTGTGATTGAACACCTTGAGATCCAGATACGGTTTCCAGTCCTCCGTGTAAAACTGAATGACCTTTGAAGCAACGTACTCCTGGTATGTCCACCCGCGAGTATTCCATATACTTTTCCACAGATCACCTTCCTGCTGCGACTCGGAGAGCACACCGAGGAGATGAACGATCGTGAGTGCCGCACGACAGTACCACCGAAACATGGCCACCACAGATTCTTGCTGGGTGCGGTTGTCGGCCTGGTTGACACAGCACGTATCACTCCACGCCCATCGGAATCGGCGAGATTGGACTAGATTACAGAAATTGACGAGCTTCTTGATTGTGGGGGATCCGGGTAGTCCATAGATCGAGATGTCCTCGACCATCTGGAATGTTGGCTCGGCAGGCTGCCACCTGTGCGAGAACATGACATATTGATAAAATTTCTCCACCTCGTGTTTGATACGTGCATGGTCGAACCGATTACGAGTAATCATCACCGACCGGAGCTCATCGAATATTGGGAGTTCTTCAAACGCAGCAGCTTGCTGTGGTTTATCACAGAGACGACCAGTAACGGTATCGATGAGCACGCGGGGTATGTCACGGATCGTGTCATCGACGACCTTTCGAATAAGTGGAGTCGTGTCGAGATATCGACTTCGAAGCTCTGATATCAAAACGACATAAAGTTGTATTTTCACGCGGGTTAGATCCAACGGGCTCACCACAAACTTGTGGGTCTGCCGAATTCTTCATCGTTGACAACATCATCTCGAATGCACTGAACGCCTCCCTATAGCGGGTCATGCTGTGCAATACAGCATGTTTCTTCTTGTAACCTTTGTAGTTCAACGGCTCGTGTTCAATAACCTAACTGTACTGTCACTACCGTCAACATGCACAATGTGAGTCAATTTATACCTCGGTAACACTGGCGATTTCCTCCTTCAGCAAACCTGCTCGCACCTTGCAACATTTGACAATGATATCACTGATGTCCGTCGGGCCGAGCGAGAGTGCACTCGAATAGTATCCAATGGCTCCATCATGGTCCTTAAAATCCATGAGAATATCAGCGTGGTTCTCAAGCTTTTTGACACAACGTTGTTGGAAGTCTGGAGAGATTCTCAGATTGCGCTTCATGTCACCAGTGAAAGTACTCACCGAGCTCCCATTGCAGCCGATCATCAAGGGCGTAAGTATCTTCTAAGAGATCATGCTTCATCTTTTGGAAACATTCAATCGCCTCTGTAACACGATTGTCTTTTTCAAGAATATCACAGACTGCCCGATAAAGATGAAACTTCGGAAAGCTGAACTGAATGGCATGAGGACTATCAAGCCATTCTAAACGACCATGCACCACACCATACCTTGTCTGCCACTCCCAATACCTCATTGGCTGAATGACAACGCAGCCCCATTCTGGCCCATCCCATCAACACAGCATTGGAAGGTGAGGAAGTGAGCGATAACATGGCCGAGTGGGCCGAGAACGCCTCGACGTGTTTCTCCACACTTGATGCCTCGTCTCCGATGGCCTGAAGCCGTGATATGCATTGGTTCCTGAAACCTGATAGCAAGGAGTCAATATACATACCTCGAAATGATGCAGAGACCCACCTTCAATCCAGTTCGTGATCAAGGCATCGTGCTGCAGATCCTCACTTCTGGTGTTAATGATCTCGAGAAGATGCTGCGCAGCATCATATATGCGACCACTGGCAAACACGATTTCACATTGATACCTTTGCTGGTGTATGTGCAGGGCGCATTGTGACGCAGTAACCTGGTTAGTGAGTTCCTGGACAGTTTTCTCCAGATGAGCTACTTTTCGTGCTATGGATGGCGCAAAACAAGTTAGCGAATCCTCGGCCGAACTGATAATAAACGCACCCGAATCTTCCCACAGGGCGCTGATGATTTCATTCATTTGATACTCTGTGCGTTGAGAGGCTACTATCAACGAGGTGGGATTAGACGTGGACTAAACACACTGGATGTTTCCTCTTGAGCACGAAGAGAGTCGATGGTGTGCCTGAGGCTTTTATTTTCCTCGTTGGCCATAGCAAGCTGGTCACGGAGTCCCTGAGCAGATATCTCTAGATTTGCTACAGTCTCGTCTGATTGGTTCTCTGCGCATTGAGAGGCGACCGTCAACGAGGTGTGAATGAAGACAGAAAACGCACCTGTGCTATCGTGCTGTGCGCGAATGGCGGATAAAGCAAGCTGGTCACGAGGTCGTTGAGTGATTTGCTCGGGGCTCGCAATCCTCGTTGCTGACGGAAGTAAACAATAGCACGAGGCCGTCAGCTGGTTAATAAACACACCTTGACTTGCATTCCGAACATGGAGGGACTCCACCGTGTCTCGGAGATCGACGTTTTCCGTACTTGAGCGGCGGGGTTCTGGCACTAAGAGAATCTGTTTGAGTCAAAAATGTAATCAGTAACTATATCTGATAGCTGTTTTGAAGCTCACGTTGTTGCGGGAGTGTGCGGGAAGGATGTCCAAAAGATGTCGAAGGATGATTTTCTTTTCTGGAGCAACCGCGATGTCGTAGTTTGCTGAAATGGCCATGGGTGCGACGTAAATGGAGCTAGGTAATGGTAATGTCGCAAGGTGTTGGTGGGATGTAGCATCCCAAAGTGAGAGCGATGATTTTCCGGAGGTTGCGATGAACTTGTTGTCGGGTGTCAGTGCGATATACCATGCATGGTCTTTGTCGCAAATGTGCCATTTTGAGAGAGTTCTCCAGGTGGACACCTCAAGACAGTGGATGTCGCCGCCTTTAGACAAAACGAGGAGTTGCTTGCCATCACTCGTCCAGGCGAGGCTTCCGTTCTTTCCGGAGTTCACATGAATTGGAAATTGGGTAAG
Organism: Leccinellum luteum; assembly: GCA_038091855.1. Lineage (NCBI taxonomy): Eukaryota > Fungi > Basidiomycota > Agaricomycetes > Boletales > Boletaceae > Leccinellum > Leccinellum luteum. Next base: position 9,362 of record JBBPPG010000375.1, on the reverse strand, counting down.
GAGTTGACCTTCGGAACTATAAACTCGAACGGACTTGCGTTCCCACGTGGCTGTTGCGATAAACCGTCCGTCGGGTGAGAACCTGACAGCGACTACCCAATGGTCGTGTTTGAATGGGCCAAGCAATCGCTCGCAGGTTGAAAGTGACCAAATGCAGAGCGTCGAGTCACCTGATGCGCTTGCGATTCTTGTCGAGTCCGGTGAGATGTCCATGGCAAGCACGAAGTTATTGCGGTGCGCTTTGAACTCGGTCACCTTTTCGTGGTCTGTCGCGTTCCATACTGTCATTCGACCATCTTCCGTCCCAGCCACGATCCACTTTCCGTCCCGTGAGACTTCAAGGTCGCAGACAGTACTTCCGGCGTCCATTGGCTTGCCCACTTCCTTTCCATCCGCCACGCTCCGTCGTCGAATCTTTTCTTCTTCTCCTGCGCTCACCATATGCTTCCCGTCGGGGAACAACTTGACCGACCATATGTTATCTTGAACATCGATCTCGATCGGGCTCGCGTCAACGATATTGGAAGCGATAATCTTTTCACTCGATTCCCGAGGTTCCATCAGTGTCTTATTTTCAGTGGTCTTGGGTTCATCGTCTTTGTTCGCCGATGCACCCGCCTGCTGTCCGCTGTCAGAGGGAGCTGGGCTGTCCACCCTACCCGGTCCTTTTTCTTTTGTCAGTTCCCCAGTGCATCAATGATCTGACCCAGATGTGTACTACTTACTGTCCCTCTTCTTCAGGCGAAACTTGGAAAACATACTTGGTAGGCTTAGTTTGAGCGTGGTGCAAACTTGAAGAGAATTCCTGATCGTTTACCTTTGGTGCGCCATTATATATCACCTACACGTGTTCGCCCACGCACCGGCATTTACCCCGTGCCCTGGGCGCTTGTTTTCATCTGCCATCCCGCCTTTACCAATCACTACCGAAGTACTTTTCGACCAAGAAAGTCATTATCAAAGCCCATTCATTGGTCACCGACTTTGGAAAAGACCTTCCTCTCATTTTTGGACCAATTCCCCCTCGCGTGCGCGAAATGAACACACCTACTACAATCGGTGGTTGAGGGATGGCTATCGATGAGTCATATTTATATGATAGTATGGGCCAGAGTGACCCGTTTGGTATGTCATCATTACTGCCATCAGTACCACAATTAACAAAGTTCAATCCACGATGTCCGTGATCGCTCAATATTCGTACAGTTCCAGGCCGGTGTCTTCACCCATTGAACCAGAGGTTTGCAATGATTCCATACAAACACGATCTCACTGGCAGGTGAACTCAGCATTGAACGTATCCAGTAGTATCCTCGACTACCGGTGCGCTGTCCACACTCAAACCAATGTATTTTTATGATCTTACTTACTCTTCGAGACAGCTTCGGTGCGACACATATGTATGGTCAACAGCGTCTAGGAGAGCGGGGCGTTGTGTAGGTTGGTCTCCTTCAGCCCCCTATGACTACACGCTCAAAATAGCGCAAGACGGCGACACGGACGTAGAACATGGCGATGAACAGCGGTCAGTGCGGTACAGTTTTGCGACACGGTATTGAAGATATGCGGACCGCTCATCACTCTTTATTAAGGGTAACTCTCCCAAGTCAGTACTCCCCATCATCGTAACGACCAGCGATAGGCAATATACATACCAGTCATGGTTGTGTACCTCTTAGTAGCCATTCGACTAGATGCGACAGGTGTGGTTCGAAGATATAGGAATTACATACCAGTGCAAACGTTCAGAGCGAAGTAGTTTACAAAGCACCTTAGATGCTCCAGGAGACGAGGTGGGGCAAAGAACAAACAACAGCGGAACATGAATGAATACAACGCTTCGAAGCAACTACTTGAGCGTATATTGCAATGGCTTGACTGAGTCCAAGAGAGATCTAAATGCAACGAGATGCGTCATCTCAAATTCCAAAGCCAACAATGCGCATCTACTGCACATCGACCATACCAATGCTCTCCATCAAGTCACTCAACGACGTCTCCGCACGAATTTGAACCCGGATGAAACTGTCCGTCGCCACACGTTTGTACTGCCCGCGCTTCTGTGAGGCTAGCAGCAGGGCCCCGAAAGGTTGCCGAAGCCGAACGAGCATCCGCAGCGCGCGTGTATTCAGATCAAACAAAGCATCGTCACCAGAGAAGTCCTCATCGAGCAGGGGGCTAATCCACGGATGAACGAGAACGAGGCGCTGCATCCCGAGCGAGTCGTCTTTGGTCTCGATCCGTACCTCGCCAAGAATCGACGCCGTGGCACGGTAGATGTGAAGGCGTGAGTCGGATTCGAGTGGGGCGAGACGGGAGAAATCAGTGAGGCGAAAAAGGAGTCCAGGGAGTCGAAGTCGACCAGGCACGAAAGACAGTGGTGGGAGATCAAGGAGTTCTTCATATAGGGCGACGACTGGAGAAGGATCGGGAAAGGATGATTGTAAGTCCATGACCATCAGATTCATGTCGACGGCCTCTATGGCTTGGGGAAGATGGGGAGGTAGAATTTGGTCGTATACAGTGAGATCGGAGGGGAGGTAACTTTTGGTAGTGTTGTCTGAGTTTCCAGTCCAAGAGAGAAGCGTGACGTCGTCCGACTGTGTCAGAATGTGCTCGAGGAGGCGACGGACTGCTCGCTCGCCCTCGCCATATATTACCGGGAGTGAAATGTCAAAGATGCCAAATAGTGAGTACGCGATATCTTCCTGCCGAGTAGCTTGACGCTTCGAAGCCAGGTACAGCTTCTCGCGCGCCCGATCCAATCCCGGCTGAATTGTGGCAAGCTTCTCTGTGGCAAACCTCGTTGCCTGCTCCATCTCCGAGAGAATAATGGGGGATTCCTTGTGATTAAACATGTCCAGACCGAGATATGGCTTCCAATCCTCTGTGTAAAATTGAATGATCCTTGAAGCAACATACTCTTGGTACGTCCACCCGCGAGTGTTCCAGACACTTTTCCACAGATCGCCTTCTTGCTGCGACTCGGAGAGCACACCGAGGAGATGGACGATCGTGAGTGCTGCGCGACGGTACCACCGAAACATGGCCACCACAGATTCTTGCTGGGTACGGTTGTCGGCTTGGTTGACACAACATGTATCACTCCAAGCCCATCGGAAATGGCGAGACTGGACTAGCTTGCAAAAATTGAGGAGCTTGTCGATCGTAGGGGATTCCGGCAGTCTATAGATAGAGACATTCTCCACCATCTGGAACGTTGGCTCAACAGTCTGCCACCTGTGCGAGAACATTACATATTGATAGAATTTCTGCACCTCTTCTTTGATGCGTGCATGGTCGAGACGATCATGGGTAGTCATTGCCGACCTGAGTTGGTCGAAGATCGGGAGTCCTTCAAAAGCAGCAGCTTGCTGTACCTTATCGCAGAGATTACCAGTGACAGTGTCAATGAGCACGCGAGGTATGTCACGGATGGTGTCATCGACAACCTTTCGGATGAGTGGAGTGGCGTCGAGATATTGACTTCGAAGCTCTGAGGTCAAAACGAAATGAATTTGTATTTTCACGCAGGTTAGATCCAACGGGCTCACCGAAAACTTGTGGGTCCGCCGAATTCCTCATCGTTGACAACATCATCTCGAATGCACTGAAGGCTTCCTTGTAGCGACCTATACTATGCAATACGGAGTGTTTTTGCTTGTACCCTTTGTAGTTCGATGGGTCATATTCAATAATCTGACCGTACCGTCATTACCGTCAGCCACACACAATATCGGAGTCAATTTATACCTTGGTAAAGTTGATGAACTCCTCCTGCAGTAAAACTGCTCGCGCCGTGCAGCATTTAACAATGATATCGTTGATGTTTCTCGGGTCGAGCGAAAGTGCGCTCGAGTAGTATCCGATCGCCGTGTTATGGTCCCTAGCCGTGTCGGCGCACTTCTCAAACTTCTTGACACAACGTTGTTGGAAATCTGGAAATATTATCTAATCACTCTCTATGTCACCGGTTAAACTACTGACCTAGTTCCCATCGCGACCGATCTTCTAGAGTAGGAGTCTCCTTTAACAAATCCTTCATCTTCCGGAAGCATTCAATCGCCTCCGTGATATGATCATCTCCTTCAAGAATATCACAGACCGCCCGGAAGAGATGGAACTTTGGAACCATGAACTGAATGGCACCAGAACTGTCCAATTATTATAAACGACTGGGAAGACCACACCATACCTTGTCTGCACCTTCTAATAACTCATCGGCCGAATGACAACAGAGTCCCGTCCTGGCCCATCCCATCAATACAGTATTGGGTAGTGAGGGGGTGAGCGATAGTATAGCAGAGTAGGCTGAGAATGCTTCGACATGTTTCTCCACACGTGATGCATCGTCTCCAATAATCTGAAGCCGTGAAATGCATTGGTTCCTGAAACCTGCCAGCAGACAGTAAATATACATGCTACAAAACGAGCAGAGACTCACCTTCGTTCCAGTTCATGACCACCTCATTTTGCTGCAGATCCTCATTCGTGATCTCGATGATCTCAAGAAGATGCTGAGCAGCATCATATATACGACCATCAGCAAGCATGGTTTCACATTGATACTTCTGCTCGTGTATGTGCAGGGTGCGTTGAGATGTAGCAAGCTGAGTAGTGAGTTCCCGGACAGTTTTCTCTAGCTCGGATATTTTTCGTTCTATGGATGGCACAAAACAGGTCAGTGAAACCTCGGCCGATCTGATAATAAACATACCAGAACTCAATTTCTGGGCATCAAGCTCTGCTCGTAGTGATCTAATAGTCTCATTGAATTGACTCTCTGTGCATTGAGAGGCGACTGTGAAGAGATATGAATGACGACAGAGAAAACGTACTATGAGATTGGATAGTGTGACCGAGACTTTCTTTTTCTTTGTTGGCCATAGCAAACTGGTCACGGAGTCCTTGAGTTGACTTCTCTGTATTCACTACAGTCTCTTCAAAGAGATTCTCTGTTGCATTGAGAAGCAACAGTCAACGAAGCGTGAATGAAGGCAGAGAAAACACACTTGTGCCATTATACTGAGCGCGAATGGCAGGGGAAGCAAGCTGGTCACGGTCTTGTGAGATATTTTCCTCTATACTCGCAATGTTCATTGCTGATGAAAGTGAATTACAGCACAAGGGAGTCAGCTGGTTAATAAACACACCTTGACTTGCATTATTCCGAACCTGGAGGGACTCCACCGTGCCTCCAAGATCAACGTTTCTCAGTCTTGTGCGGCGGGGTTCTGGCTCCAAGAAAATCTGTTCGAGTCGAGAACACATTCAGTAATGATATTTGATAGAAGTTGTAAAACTCACGTTATCACGGGAGTGTGAGGGAAGGATATCTAAAAGATGTCGAAGGATGATTCTCTTCTCTGGAGCGACCACGATATCGTAGTTTGCTGAGATGGCCATGGTCGCGATGTAAATGGAGCGAGGTAATGTGACTGTCGCAAGATGTTGGTACGTTGTAGCGTCCCAGAGCGAGAACGACGAATCTCTGGAGGCTGCGATGAGCTTGTTGTTAGGCGCCAATGCGATATACCATGCGTCATAGTTATCACTGCGAATGCTCCATTTTGAGATTGTTGTCCAGGTGGACGTGTCAAGACAGTAGATTTCTCCGTTAGACAATACGAGTAGTTGTTTTCCATCGCTCGTCCAGGCGAGGCTTCCGTTCATTCCATTGTTTACGGTAATTGAAAATTTGGTGACGAGTTGGCCTTCGTAACTGTCATAGACTCGGACAGCCTTGCGTTTCCATGTGGCGGTGGCAATCAGTCGTCCGTCGGGCGAGAACTTGACCCCGCACAACCCATTGTCGTGTTCGAATGGGCCCAGAAGACGCTCGCCAGTTGTAAGAGACCAGATACTGAGCGTGCTGTCACCCGATCCAGTTGCGATTCTTGTCGAGTCGGGAGAGATGTCCATTGCATGGACCTGTTTGCTGTGCGCTTTGAACTCGGTCGTCATTTCGTGGTCTGTCGCGTTCCACACCGTCACTCGGCCATCAGCTGCTCCAGCTGTTGGAACGGTAGTATTCCATTTCACTTTATTGCTACCGTGCCTAGACCGGTCCATTCTAGACCGATCTATCTTTACATAATCTTTTGATTATTCATCGCTATCTCTGACAATGACGTCATAGATAAGAGCACTTAATGCTATTGGATAGGGTCATCCATTACCCTATCTATTTCAAATATGATAAGAGATACTTACGCTATTGGCTAGTTATTCTTATCTTTCTTCTAGAATGTTCCACACATATCACATGACCTCTCATGGAACATTCTACGACATTCTATACCACAATATGTACAAACATCTTGTGTAGTATATAAGGGCGTTGCCTCCGCCCTAAATCAACAGGCTCTTCTCTCCTAAGAACTACTACGTGGTTCGAAGTGCCCCTTAGCTTTACAGCTCTAAGCTTCTCAACTTGAGTAAGTCTCTACTCAGCTCACTCCCTTATCACCCTCGCTGCGCTGTCGGGATCTACGGATCTCGATATTAGGTACATGGCCTTGTGCCCAGTGATCAGTGAAAACGGCTGTGGTCGAATTACGGCCGCGCTCGCAGAATTCCATGCCCACAAGGACGCTATCCTGGCTGCCGGCGCTCGTAGAGGCAAGAAGAAACCGATCAATAATTGGTATATCCCCAAGCTCGAGCTGATGCAGAGCGTAGTGCCGAGCATCCGTACCAACGGTCCAGCCTTCCAGTGGTCTGCGGATCCTACCGAACACGCGCACATTACAGAGATCAAGTCGCCATCGCACAACACGAACAATAATAACTACAATCCGCAGATATGTCGAGCTCTTGATCGTACCGAGAAATGTCGGCGTTTCCAACTCGCCACTATGATATGGTGCTCCGAGTTGAACTCACACAACGCCTGCGATAACGAAGCTAGCCTTGAAGAAGACACTGAATCGGTTGTAAGTGATGACGACAAGATGATCGTACTCGCTGGTCGGCCTCAACGTTCTGTCAGCAATCTGTTCCTCAAAGCCGAACAACAGTTAGTCAATATCAACTCACGCACACCACGACCCCTTCGCATGTTCATCTCTGGTTCTGTGGCTTTTAGCATTGGTTATAACCCCTCGATGACGCGCGCTCTTGTCGATGATATCGCCGACAAGTTCGGTCTCCCGGACCTTCGACAGGCTCTTGCTGACTATTTTGATCATGAGAGGCTGGGTACGCGGGAGATTCATCCCATTGGAGGGCCTCGACGTGCACTTTCTGGTGTTTCCCTCCCTTTCAATCACGCGCAAGTATGGTACAAGGTCCGCTTACAGCGGGCATCCTTCCATGATTCAAATACTTTATTGCCACCACAAACTGTGAATGCAATGCCCCCAAATCAACCTTCGCCTCATGGTCGGTACGACGCCGTCTTGGTTTGCACTGATGCAGATCAACAGTGGCCGGAAAGCGGGCTTGAAGGTGCGCCCCCATTTGCACATCAATACTGGTACTTATCTTTTTTCAGGCCACAAAGTTGCCGAGCTCAGGCTTGTCCTGCGTCCTATTCCGAACGGAACTATTGGGAACGACCGCTTTCTGGCCTATGTCCAGCGGTTTGACTTCGTCCCACAGCCGAACGGAAGCTATATTGACAAATACACGCAGCTCCCCGTGATCAGACGTGCCAATCGGTCAAATGGTCAGCCGTTAGGAGAAATTGTCCCATTAAGCCAAGTTAGAGAGCTGGTCAACATCATTCCGTGCTTTGGGGCTAGGGCGCAGTCCAATTTGACAAAATCAAACAGCGTACATTATTCCTCCACATTTTTCCTAAACAAATACTTTACGAAAGATCAGTATTACGCATTGTCAGGTTTTTTGTAGCATAATATATTCGTTGCAAGTATGCTTGATTTGATTTGACGTGGATTGAGTGTAGCCTAGATGAACATATTTGCTTACAGTAAACGTTGAACGCACGTGGGTGTCATCGTGTGCTGAGCATAACGACGTTCGGCTAACATATGAGGATCATGATTCAACAATAAACATTCAACAACGACACCGCCTCCTCCGCCTCTTCACCCCCCCCCCCCCCATCCCCGCCTGGGCCCGCCACGATGGACATTGAGCGTTCCTGGTTGGGCAGTTTAAACACTCCGTATGTCAAGATGAGCTCACTGCTTACTCTTGATAAGCCCACCAATGTGGATGAACTGGACACCCTCCTGAAAAGGGAGCTTCGTGACTGTGTCATCGACGAAAGCCACGCCTCCGCAGACGGCACCTACCCCCTTTTCAATATCTTTCCAAAGGTGAGACTCGCTATCAGCCATTCAAAATCTTCGTATCAGCACTTACCATGGACTTCAAAGGTCAAACTCTCGCTGTCATCCATTCAAAATCTTCAAATCAAAACCGACCATGGGCCCATACACTTGTACGAGAGGGGCCGGTGGAATATATCTCACTTTTGGGATCCAGATGATGTTAAAGACACCTCTCCACTCCTGCATCCCTCCGAGCTCGACCCGTCGAATGGTTCACAAAACCCTGAATCTGATGGGAGTCTCCCGGTAGCACTGGACCAGGACATAGAGGCCGCATGGGAAGATAACTTTACAGGTTCACCGCCCGCCAGTGACTACGAGACAGAGACGGAGAACGACACCGACTCGGACGATCGCACTAAGGACCCAGATTATACGGCTTCCTCAAATTCGACCGATTCTGATGCCTTTGACTGCCCTAGTCATGCGTCTACTACTGCTCTGCCTAAACCGACGAAGACAAATGTCTCCTCGGAGAGACAGTACGCCCGCTTCCTTAACGCGCTCGTATCTGCGCTCCATAGCCATGTGACGGACCCTCGGTCGTCCTACCCGATAATCCATGGTTTTCGCACCTTCACTTCTGCATTCTCGACTGTGCCGATATTTCATGCTCTCGCCCAACGCAAACCGGATCTTATTGTAATCGAAAGCAAACAGGAGCGCCTCTTAGATGATATTTCTTGGGAAGATCCCAAGCTTATCATGGAGCTGACCGAGGAAGAATATACGCCGACGTCGCGCATCGCATACACACTGCATACCAAAGCATATCTCGTCTTATGGTCACAACCCTGGCGTCGGTTTGTCCTCGGCTTCTCGATCGCTCACAGTCTTATGCGTTTGCATTATTACGATCGCTCTGGCGCAATCATCTCTCGGCCCGTCAATATCCACGGCGACCCCCGCAAGGTTGTCCACTCAATCACTGCAGCCGCTTTTGCTGATCGTAGCCATATCGGTTTCGATCCGACTATTGAGATCTCCCCCCCCCGACTAGCGGAAAAATATGAACCCCCTCCCGCCCATGCCGCCTCACCTGATGCTCAGTGCCTACCCCCC
>JBBPPG010000374.1:0-26453 GCA_038091855.1 Leccinellum luteum | reverse complement strand
GGGATAATAGACATCCGCTAATTATACGAATGATCGGATCCTTGCTACTCTGAATTGCCCAAGATGCAAATGTGTCAGTACTGAGTAAGAGAGGACATGATAAAATACGGCACTCGCCTGAGAAATGAGCTCAGAGTGACGTTCTTGCATGATTTCTGGTGTGGAATCAACAGGCGGCGGAAGCTGAGCAGGATGATCAGAGTTCTCCGTTCTGCCAGTGGCCACCATCTCGGGAGAGTAATCCGAGACATGCTCCAGTCTGCTCTCATGCGCATTAGAGGAGCTGAAGGGAGGACCCTACTGGCAAATTCGGGAGCGCCATAGTACTCTCTCCGTTACGACGATACCGTGACCGCATTGAGCTCTGCGACGTCGATCGGGGAAGGTGGTGCGAAGCCTTGTAGATAGCATGTACTCGAGTCGTAGCGAAAAAGAATACAAGTGACCATGTCCGCTCTGAGCACATGGTGTGGCTGTAAGTATTGTGGGGGACTTCGAATCAACCAGGAGGCTTTTAAAGGTCATCGACAAGGCGATACGACCATCAGATGCGGAGTCGGTGTTATCTCTCATTTCTGAAAAGAATTCCAACACGATCTTGAACTTGCTTGATTACCGTAATTCAGGAAAATACATGTTGTGCCCCCGCGTTCACCTGTCTGGTGACGGGATGCGTGGGATGTACCGCTGGTACGTTGGTAGACATAAGCTATACTGATTGGGAGAGGAAACCGCGATCTCTGGATGGGCATCTACTTGACGTGAGTGTCGACTACGGCACAGCGAAAAAAAATGATGCAAGAGCATAATAAATCAGGAGAGATCTTCCAGCGCTTCCAGCCTGGCAACTTGTCTGGTCGATAGGTCAGAAAGCTGTTACGCTCGAAGTACCGTTGCTTTACTCGCCTATCCCTGACCGCCTCTTGCCACCTCTGGAGCTTGGCAATCTCATGTAGTTGGAACCCATAGATCCGTGGTCGATATCTGTCCGCTTTCAAAGCGACGCTAGCCGTACTGACAGGTTCACCGACGGATTCCGTTACTTCTGGTTCTTCCCTCGTGCGTCTGCTCCTCTTGCTCGCGTCGTTCTCATTAGCCCGAGAGGGTTGCACTGGTTCAACGGGACCGGTCTTTGGAGGGATGAGATGCGGGTAGACCATGAAGAGTAGATGCGGGAACGATGTGCCGAAATACGCGCCATCGATAGATCCGTGCCGAGAAGATTTGGGGGAGTAGACATCTTCACAACGACCACAGTAAAGCTTGACTGATTTCTCGTACGGAATGTCGCTCAGGCCAACCGGCAGGAGAGGTTGGGACTGGCACAATACTCTAGGACATCGACCGAAATCCACTCTCTTGAATTTTTCAAGCTGGCGAGTATGAGCAACATGCCAGGAAAGAAAGGGAGCACAAATACCATCTTTGCAAGACCACGTGCCGTGACGATCCATCGCGCGTGGATAAGTCCATACAGCAGGCGAGCTTGAACATCTAGCGCACCCCGAAGTTCGTCCTGGATATCATCATCTGTAGAATGGATTAAACTGCATGAAATTTGCGACTGTTTGAAACGAACCAAGATTGTCCGTAATCAGATCAAGAGCCTGGGCATAGTTGGAGACCTCGTTGTTGAGGCCCGTCAAATTGAACCTGTCTAGGATATAGTCTTCCTCGACTTCACAGAAGTATTCGTTGCCTTTCGATGACAAGAACCAAGATATCCACTGTCACGCTGCATTGTTAGATTTGTTCAGATGGTACATGGGGAAACCTTACCGAACTAGACAATCGTGTGAGCGATTTTGAGCGACTGGGCGAATAAGAGAGAAAGCCTACTTGGAATAATCTGAATCAGAGCCCGTAGAGGCATCGTCCACTGCGCGACCGAGCATCTGATTAGTTTTCTTCTGGAAGTTGTTCGTCTTAAACTGACTTGTGATGGTGAACTTGCAAGCAAGCAAGTCCTTGAAATTGCAAGTGAGCAAGTTAGTGGCGGTGCAAGCTTGTCTTGGATGGGATGGGAATATTCTGACTCTGACATTCATGCACATACCAGATGCTGTTGTTCTGGATATGCCAACGGACGACGCACGCATTTCTGCCCTCGAACTGGAAGAACAAAAGAACGATAGAGGATTCATCATGACCGCCCTGACAGTTGATATTCCCGATGCGAACAAAGCTCGACCGACTTCTGTACAACGGCCACCGCCATTGTGGAGAACTCCCGAATTTTTCTTCTACTACTCGGTGGTTGCCGTAGTCATCCCTTTCATGGTCTGGGTACCTATCAACCTGAGTTCACGTGCGTTTATAGCCATACACTAGGATCATTCTCATCTGCAATCATTTGTAGCCATGCACACAAACTATGCACTCTTTCGCCCCAAACTGAGTGTCGGATGGTTGTTTGGTCGCCCAGTCGTAAGCCATCCTTCCAGAATCCAGACACACATTGTACGTGACATGATACACATCCAGGACGACAGTGATGCTCAATATCGCGCCTTCCGAAATAACGTACCTGCCCTCTCTTTCTTGGTCCTCGTATACATTTCCCTCAAATCGGTCTACACTCGCTTCGCAACTCGCTCGATATCAGGGACACCAAACGATAAAACGTTTCTTGTCTCTTTTAATATTTTGTTTGCTATATTATACCTCATCGGACTGCATGGAACAAGCACCTTAAAGATCTTCATCATTTTGACTGCCAATTACTGCATTGGAAAATCTTTCGCTGGGTCTCGGGCCGGTCCAATTATTACTTGGATCTTTAACATTCTTATTCTCTTTGCGAATGAGCGGAACGATGGGTATCTGTTTTCGAGCCTTCACCCTAGCTTGGCTCCGTTGGTAAGTAAACCGTCCTTTCTCCTTGCACTTCATGATCTCGGCTATTGCTAGGATGCATTTAAAGGACTCTACCCTCGCTGGCAAATCAACTTTAACATCACCATGTTGAGGCTAGTTTCTTTCAACATGGATTATTACTGGGCGTGTACACTGCCACACCAACCGGAGGTTCGTGCTGAGATGTCAGCCTACATAGAATCTCATGCATTACTGTAGCCGGAAACAGCTTTCACCGAAAAGCAACGAGGTGCTATCCCTCATTCCCTGGAACACTACTCCTATGCAAATTACCTCGCATATGTATTGTTCGCTCCGCTATATATCGCCGGTCCGATCTTAACATTCAACAACTTCATGTGGCAGGTACTCTTACGTCCCTCTTGTCACCATCAGTGACTTTAATTGAAAATGCGTCTAGCTACGTCAATCAACGGATATTCGACCGCGAACTATCATAAGTTACCTGGCACGATTCCTTGTTAACCTCTTGACTATGGAATTTATCCTCCACTACATGTACGTAGTCGCAATCAAGGACACGAAAGCTTGGCAGGGTGATACACCCCTTGAGCTGAGCATGGTCGGCTTCTGGAATCTCATAATTGTCTGGTTGAAAGTAGGTCCCTGACATAGCCGCATACATGAATTAACCTGTATTCCCTCAGCTTCTTCTCCCATGGCGATTCTTCCGACTTTGGTCGCTAGTCAGTGGAATCGATCCGCCGGAGAACATGGTTCGATGTATGGCAAACAACTACTCCACACTGGGCTTTTGGCGAAGTTGGCACCGTTCGTACAATCTCTGGATAGTGCGGTAATAGGCTATCTGAACTTTAACCGATGTTCACTGATGTGAATATCAGATACATTTATGTGCCCCTTGGGGGCACGAAGAACGTAGCTGTCACTACGGTGCTTATCTTTACCTTCGTAGCCTTGTGGCATGACCTGTCATTCCGTTTACTCGCATGGGGATGGCTTGTCAGCCTTTTCATTCTCCCAGAGCTGCTTGCCAGCAGGATCCTCCCATCATCCAAGGTTCGCCTCCATTTCCAGATAGAACCGCTGATTTGAATATCTCCGCTCATCATCCTTTTTTTCACGCGGTCAGTACGGCCAGTATTCCTGGTATCGGCACGTCTGTGTATGTGGGGGAGTTCTCAATGTCCTAATGATGATTACTGCAAACCTTGTTGGCTTTGTCATTGGGACCGACGGGATCCTATATATGGCTGATCAAATCGCGGGGAGTCTCAAAGGTAACGTTATCCGAATCCATTCAGTTTTTCTCGATGTGTTCTGATTACAAGATCATTGGCGGTAAACTCTATTCAACGCAAAACCCGATATTCTGTGCAATCGTTTTGGTTCGCCTGCTCGGTTGAAAAAAAAAGGTCTTTGGTTCTTGCTGAGTGCTTGCGGGTGCCTGTTTGTAGGAGTCCAGTTGATGCTTCAGTATCGGTACGTTCTTGCGAATTTCCCTTTATTCCCTTTTTGTTTTGTTTCCTTTTGTGCGCAAGCGAGCGTCTAACACGACACGTTTTCCCTGACAATAGGGAGGAAGAAATGCGGCAAGGAATATTCCGAAAGTGTTGACAGTCGGGGCGCAACGTTGACTGATGGAGCCTAAAATGCGCGTACCACGCACGGTTATAACTGGCATACACCGATACCCCACCGTCGGTCCGCGGATGAATAGAATAGAATAGAACCATCTATCGAAAATAGTGTGCATCCACGGCGCAGCACGTCCGAGGAGAATTCAATACTTTCTATCATAGGGTCTGTCTGGCGAATGGGCCTGGAAAAATTCCGAGCCATCTGAGGTCTTAGGCCTATCAACAACGTCGTCTGGCTACCAACTCTCTTGTTTGATGATCAGAGTCATGGATCACGTACTGATAGTGCATATGGCATAGTACTGTATGCATTCATTGCATTTCCAAAAGCCTCAAAATCGCAAGGGCGTCAGTCAACTTCCAAACTATGGACGAAAAATGGACAAGTTATCACACGTTTGCGATATCGCCGGATGTGGCCGGTTAACTCAAGGTTAACATTGACCGCCCAGTGGGCAGGGTTGGTGACAAGCGACAGGCCAGAAGAAAACTAACAAGATCAATTCACGAGAGTGTATACACGTGGCCATCTCACAACACGTCACCATTGCGGCTTCCTAGATCGTACCGCCGGCTTTTCCTTTTCGTACTACCTCGAAGTTTAAACTGAAGATCGAAGATGCAGGAGTTGAAATAGATGACCATACAATAGACCGATGAGCAGGCATTTAGTGGGTATGATATTTGTCCTATACCTATACAAGTTTGTGTGCATGAGCGTGCAAAGGGTATGAGAAGAATGCTCCTATGTATGAGAGGGTTTTGTGAGAAAGAACAAGCCGTGCGTGCGATGAGGGTGTTATTTTGCAGAGCGGAAAGCGGTGCCATGAAGTAAATGATGACGAGAACGGATGTGGGAGAACGATCATGGGAAAAGTGCCCACCATTTGAATGCCGCTCGCTGTCGTAAATGATGATTGATCCATGGCCATTGAATATGCAAGCAAAAAAGGGAAAAGCCTCCTGATCGAACACGTCAATCAGGATCCCTGAGCATGGAATCGTGCGTTCATCCTTTCCTCCAAGACCCTCGTCCGGTCCTTCGCCCGTTCCCGGAGTATACCCCACTTGACCCACCAGTCGTCCGCCTGATCTTCGGCATCGTATCCGAACAACTCCATGACTTGTTCCCATTGACTGCGTATCTCCTTGCTCGAGAGCGCACTTCGTCCTTCGGCAATTTGCTTACGTAGCAGATTATCGCGTTGTTCTTGTTGAGGGCTGGGAGGCATCATTTGGAACAACAGATTCTCTTGTTCACACTTGGCCACGCTTGCACAACGCCCCTCGCGAAGTTCTTGAAACGCATGCAAAAATGTCGGTATTTGGTCCTCGGTTCGGAGATGTGAGAACAATTTTGCCAATAATGCAGAGTCTTCCATGGCAAGTCCGCAGCTTTGGATGGACCCAGCCTATTCGAGAGTGTTGGTTGTGAGTATACATTACTACCCGGTACATTGCTTCACGAACCGGCAGTGGATGCGCGGCCTCGCCAATGACAACAACTCGGCCACTGCTATGCACCCAATTTTCCAGTGATGGTATAAACTTGACTTGAACGCGTGCTGGGCGTTTTGCGAGTGCTGCTAGTTTGAGCAACCTGAACGGACGTCAGGGAAACGGAATCTGAGTGTTGACGTATCCAGTCTACCTTGGCTCACAAAGACCAAATTGTTTTCGCATCTCCTTGAGAGTGATATCTGTTGACCAGATAACATCGCCACGAGAGTTATGTTGCGCTGGTTGAACCCAAACCTGAAGAGCGTACTCAGGCCTACCACCCTGAAACAATCCTCTGTAAATAGTCTGTCGTCAATGTTGTTACCACTTCAATGCTCACCAGGTGGTAACCAACTGCGGCAGCATTGTATCCGATCCATGTCATGACATTCTGAAAAGGAATCAACATCAAGCCCTGTCTATTAAGGACTCCCTGGACTGACAAGTTTTGAACTACAAATATCTGCAAGAGCAGAATCTCGTTGCATCAACTCCAATGGGATAGTTGAGCTATGTTTCCAAATAATGAGTAACACGGTAGCGGATTTACGATAGAAACATACTTGTAGAGCAGACAATAGGACGGGGCAGCCCTAAATGCATCGCCCTTCGCAGTGATCGCTTGCTGTACCAAACTACAGTACCCGTCGGCACCGACTATGACGTCGGCTCGCAGTCTCGCTCCATTGGATAAAATCACTTGACGGCCGACGCAATCTATCGAGACCACCTTCACACCGCAATGAACTTTTGCGCCAGCCTCGGTTGCAGCGTTGAGCAGTAATCGGCGCAGATCAGCATGCTATCATAGACATGGAGCATTAGGAGGAGCATTATTTAGTTACGGAAAATGCAGGGACTTGCGTGACAGAACAGAAACTCTCCGCCGCTCTCCGTAAAGATATCTTCATCCCAGAGATGTGTTCCCAACTTCTCCCCTGTTTCGACTACGGAGTCCCAGTTAAGCTCCCGAAATCAGCCGTGCTCAAAGAACCCACATTTATATATGTCAAACGACAGATTATTGGTCGATATTGGTGTCAGCACGTCCTTCAACCCCCACTTGTACAGGATCTTGACGACGTTTGGAGGCAATCGAATGCCTCCATGGGAGTCCATCTACAAGGTGGTTAAGAATGAAAACGCTGGATGGTGGGATTGCTCACATTTAATATCTCTGATTCTGTGGACTGCTCTAGGACGACAACGCGGTGCCCTACTCGTCTCAGGGCCAGCGCGCATGACATGCCGGCAAGACCGCCACCGACCACGAGGAAATCGACTGGAAGCTCGGCACGTTCATAAGTAGGATGAGACTGAACGAACGGTCAGTACGCGACGGGGCGGATAGACCTGACGACACACCGCAAATTCGAACATTGAAATACTCGGGTGTGTGGCAAGGCAAACAAAGGAAGGGGACGTACAGGTGTCTGACGACGAAAGTTCCCGCAACCGGGATCGGCCAGTTTAAGTACGAGCGCCGGCAGGACTTAGTAAGTTCTGTCAGCTCCCATAATCAGGATAGCTTCGAAAATGGAGGGGGTCACGCTAAGTGTTTTGCTGTATATGTGTGGGCGCAAAACTACGTGTGCCGATTTGACAGTGACGCGATCCGGATTACGAACTCACCGCCCCATGATTACCGAATTCGCACCGGACTTGATCAGAAACCCTACATTCAGACACTTCATCGACTCATCACCTCCTCCGTTGTTGGATACTTGTTATTACCATTGAGAAGCTGACGCAGCTAGGTCACTTTCGTGGCATCCCATTCCGAACACTTACGCATCCATAATGACGACGAGTTGCCACAACGTAAGTTATCATGTCTCTCAGAGCGTTTACCAACCCGGCCTCACATCAGTCCAACTTACTTCTAGGTTGCCTGGGCAGCTTGCTAGACATCCACGTGTTCCCAAAAATTTAGCACTAGCCAATCTTAGGTTAAGCAGTATGTAACATTCGTGCTTTTTTTTCGATCGGCAACAGAACCCCGCAGAGCAGGGCAATACGTCATGACATTTTAGGATCGGACGAAATCGCATAGCAGCTCGCCCCCGGTACCTGCCATACTCATATTACCCGCCTTCAAGCTGTCAAGTTTGAAGCACGCACTCCTGGCAGGTCCCAAGCTATTTCCTTCAGGATCTTCTTGTTTCTGTCGGCCCGAATTGCCAAGGAGGCCTTGGAGTCCTTCTATGTATGTAGAAGGATTCACAACGAGGTAAGCAAATATCGCGATTCGAACCTCATCTACTATTTGTTTAGATTCTGCGTTGCACCCCTCGTTGGACTTCTTACCTACCCAGTCATATCTGAGGCTCTCGGCAACCTTCTTCGATCCGAGGTTCCACGTGCGACAGCACCTCAGGTGATGCGTTTCACTAACAGTGCAACCCGGTTCTTTTCGAGCTTCGTTCCGCTGCCGGGATTTTGTTTGAACAGACTCTTAGTGTTTACTATTACCCGACCTAGTGGGCTCGTCGCCCTTCAAACGTGTTTTCACGTTGCGTGGGGCTCTGAAAGAGTCTGAGAAGTCAGCCCTGCTGGCTGAAACACATTTTCACTCTCAGCCGCTTCTCCGTTTGGTAAGACGTTCTTTTCTTTTTGTGCTTTCCAATCAACACTAATCAGCATGAAAATTTCCACCTTCTTCAAATCTTCTTTCTCCACGATTGAGTCGGAAAGTCGCACGACGGGGGAGTTTCAAATTCTATGGCAACTTTTGCTCCCAGCCAGTGTACTCCGTGTAGCGTCTCGTGACCACTGTGGCACATATAATTGTTATCTAATGCGAGATGCACTAGTTGTGATAGTGTGTGGTCCATTGGTCCATTGATCCATTGTACTTCCGTTCACCGTCTCCCCAGCTCGGTAATCGGAATTCTGATTATCAGCCAATCAGTTGTTGGTTACATATGCCAATCCGAAAAGAGGACAGTTGATAAGGTTTGAATTTGTTTCGCTCCGCATTAACTTCGGACCGACATTTCAAAACGCATCGTTCCGCGGTCACGCTTTTTCTTCCACCCATTCCAATGAGGTCGTATCTAGCTTACTGAGGCGACCATTCATATAATCACTGAACAGGTCCTGGGCTACTGAAGTCCGGCTTTTGTTCTTGCCGCCGGGGACCATTACCACGGCTCGTCGATGACATCGTGCTCTGGACCGCAAATCGAGCTTGTGATGATGTCGGTTAAGGAGGCGGTTGGTGTAGCCGGATTACTCATCAGTACCATGATGGCGACCAGTGAGCGCTTGCCCAACCATACTTGATCTAGGATTCTTTGGGCTTGAGTATTCATTGAGTTACAGCGGTTATCTATCTTCCACGCGCGATTGCAGCTGTTCCCAAGGTCAGTTAGGTTGTTCACAGGACCTGTGCCTCACTAACCATGGCCTCTGTCTGTTGGACAGACCACGTGAACTTGGAGAGAACAGGAAACCCTGTGGTGTTCCTATCCAACTTTCTCGTTTGCTATCTACCTCTCCGATCGAGCTAGAATGTATGATGGATGGCTGTTCCACCGTTCCTCTGGCTCATAGTATACTCGATCATCCAACAAATCCTTCATATTGATTGACTAATGCTAATACTAATGGCCATCCCGAGGCTCGACCAACATGCTTGCTACTAGCGAAGTTACTGACATGATTTTGACGTAGTTTATTAAACGTTGGACCGTTGTGATGTTGAATGTCAGGGTTACGATGAACTCTCTGGAGGAAAAAGCGTGACTCTGGCACTTGGGTGAGTTGAACCATGAACCATCCATTAACTCATGATCGTGATTCGCAGATGGTTTTGCTTGCTTGGCTTTCCTTCCATTTCTGCTTCGGGGATTCCGTACCTGGGAACCCGCTATTTGTTTGGGTAAGTTTCGAGACCTGGAATGTGCGGCAGGAACCAGGAAGCCCATCTCCCCGTACTATACAACTAAGAAGAAAACATCATTGTGAGCACAGGCACCAACTAACCCGGTCCCAAACAGTTTCAGCTGGCATCGCCGAGGCTGCGATTTTGGTCGACGCTGTAGTACGAATCTGAGTCCAGCAAAAGGAAAAGGGCGCGGCCCCAGTCTGACTGTAATGGTCATGTGGAATATATAAAGGCAGGGCACTAGCCACTACCGACGTCCACTGATCAGCACAAGAGGTCCCTTTGAACACTCCTTGCCACGGGGCTAGCAATGTCGTCACCCACGGACTATAAACTCAGTGAGTCCCTGCTCCCAGTCTAGGCCTTACTAGTAGGTCGGGGATCTTACAGTTGCGTCGTAGTATGCACGACGAGCAACACGACTGTGACCACCATCTGCTGCATACAGATCGCAGGCTTTCCGTCTACAAACTCGAAGAGCAGTGCCGTGTCCATGACCGTCGTCAACGAGCCCGGCCCGCCTAATCTTGGCGGCTTGCCTATAACGACGTGCGAATGGACCGTCGTTGACTCAGCGTTGGCTGTCGCCCAGGATGAGATCTATAGCTGGCTGTATTGCGCAGCTCGGTACGGAAACACCACCGTAGACACTGGGTGCTTGGCACCATTGTCCCTGTCGAGTTCACATTCAGGCTCACGCGGTGGTACTGAGAGAGTGGGTCACGCGAGATGGATGAGTCTCGTGATAGCGCTGTGCCTTGTGGTGTGGGCGGTCTG
This sequence comes from Leccinellum luteum, assembly GCA_038091855.1. Lineage (NCBI taxonomy): Eukaryota > Fungi > Basidiomycota > Agaricomycetes > Boletales > Boletaceae > Leccinellum > Leccinellum luteum. The sequence goes on along the minus strand of JBBPPG010000374.1, from coordinate 15,809 downwards.
GCCTGTCGAACTGGATGTCTAGTGGTGGTGAGATGCGGATATGATGTACCCGGTACCCTCTGCCAGTGACGCATGGTTATTGACCATGCGTCGGTTAGGTTTTGCATCTAGTCTCCTGTTTTGAACAAAGTGGTTGTTCCTGTCTAAGGGTTACAGCCTTGCTTGTATTGTATCTGCAGATCGCCCTTTTAACAACCCCAAATTTTCCTTTATGCCCCTATTCCACATCCGTTCCCTCAAGTCACACGACGGTGCCCGCGTTAACAAATCCCTTCCCCCTTCCCAAAGCAAGACGCACAGCCACACGGCCGCACTGTGTCGCCGCGGATACACACGGCGGCCCGACTTGCCCGCATGTCAGGAACATGTCGGTCTAAGATGGGCCATTGACAAAGAGCCCGACCACTAGATAATGGAAATACTAGTATGTTCCAACATGGAATAAAATACATTCCGGTTGAAGCGGATCTAACCATGACCTTTCGGGTGCAAAACACTGCGACAACTGGGCCTGGGCCTGTTGATACACCAAAAAAAAGGAGCTTGAACTTGAACATCATGGGACTGCAATGATTAACTTATCAATCGATCCAGAGCAGGTACGTACGGGTGCCAGTGGGCTGTGCTCATACAGATCAGTCCGCATGCAATGCGCACGGTCGAAGCTAGGTTCTTACCAATCCCAGGGACAGTATAAGTATAATTAAGGGTCACCCCAAATCCAATGAACCATCGGCCCACGGTGGATTCCATGGGAGTCGGATGACCAGCGCCAGCGCCAAAGCAGGTCCTTTAAAGACCCGTGAGAGCGATCACGCCACTCCAGCGCGAGCGACCAACAAGCTCGGAAAGAGATCCTTGTTCTCACACGTTTCTCGCACTGGGCCGCTTGGATAATCATGTCAAACCCCCAACCTACTGAACCAATCAGTAAGCCTATCCCCTTTCGCCTTCAGTAATCACGGACGAAATCACTGACATGAATGATCGTCGGCGGTGGACCCCGCTGAAAAGCTTGCAGCACGAGCAATGCTACGGTGGTCGACATCTGCTGCTCGCAGGTCAACGTCCAGGTCTCGACGTTCACCGGGATCCTGCCGTTGTCCCCAAGCACGGCGCCTTTCCCAACCACACCTGTCCCCACTGGCACGGCGGCGCCGCAGACTCCCTTGACTGTGGCGTGTCAATGGATGCCCTCCTCTAACTCCACTGGGGAAGCTGAGATCAACGAATGGATGGCTTGCGCAGAGCAATACGGAAAAACCACCACCGGCAGCGTATGTTTGACGCCAGCAGCATTTACTTCGTCAGGGAGGTCGCAGAGGGGCCCAACGCGATGGATTAGCGCAATGTTGTTGGGGGGAGCCGTCATACAGGCGGTCTTTGCTATACAGTCGTGATTGAAGAAGTGACCCATTTTCCTAATCCCAGATTTACCTATAGATGGACAGACTTTTTCGTTGGTACGTATAGAAACGAAAGCGGCAGTGAGTTGTTGTACTAGACACGAATACCATTCAAGGACTTGATCAGATGAAGGATTGGGACTGAAACAGGCACAAAGTCCAGTCACTCAGATTAAAGGTGCCGGTGGGTGCCTGATTGCGTTCAATTCCGGCGCTGAAATGAAGGTAGCGTGAAGTTCATCGTGAAGTTCGCATTCACTAACCAAAGAACTGCCATCGGGGCGTGTATTCAAATCATCGAATACGGACGGGCAGGTGACGGTAATGGCGACAGCTGGGCCAGCGGTTCTATCATTAGCAAGTTCAAGTTTCACCGTTTGGGCACAGTCACAGTGCACATCGCGCAAGGTAAACGCATGCAGATGGGCCACAGTCTCGCCGATCAGAGCAAATATGGGAGTGCTGTGCTCGGACCCGTGCATGTACCACGTATCCAGCCCTCTGTACCAATCACATCGGGGGAGGCAGTGTACAAGAATCGTCCACACCGACACGCTGGCTACATGGGATGAGCACCAGCGCCAAAATAGGAGGACCCTTTAAGAAGACCAGAAATGGCCTTGCAGTCCGTCCGAGTCCGAGTGACCATCCAGCACGGAAAGGGTGATCTCGTCTCTCGCGCCGCTCCCCACAGGGCTCAGAACAATGTCTTCCGTGAATCCCCTTTCGGGTCCCGTGCCAACGATCAGTAAGTTCTATCCTTCCTCACATCCTCTACCCATGGCACCCCGCTGAATTTACAAAGCTTGCAGAACAAATAACTCTACGGTGGCTGCCATTTGCTGCTCGCAGGTCGGCGCCCCAGAGGTCGTGAAGGTCAGCGCGACTCTGCGCACCGTATCCCCATCCCCGTCCACCGGATCTACTACCACGCCTGCATCACCGATTCCAATGAGCATAGATTGCGTTTGGGTTCCCCCCTCGAACTCCACCGGCAGAAACGAGATCGGCGCCTGGTTCTACTGCACGCAGCAATACGGAAATGCGAGCCTCGATAGCCTGTGTTGGATGCCGGAGCCGTCAGCACCAGCACCGTCAACTCCAGCACCGTCAACTCCAGCATCATCAACTCCGGTGCCGTCGTCCACTGCGAGCAGCGCGGGGACGACACAGAGTCTGCTGGGGTGGGTTAGGGGAACGTTGTTGGTGGGAGCCGTGGTAGGAGCTGTTTGGGCGATCTAGTAGTCACAACTAAGCGGACGAAGGCGGTTGAGGGTTCCTTCTTTGTCCTTCGAACTTCAATGAAGCGTGTGGGTTCAAATGATCGAATGCGGACGGTAAACGGTGACAGAGGCTGGGCCAGCGGTCTCACCATTCGCTTCCATCGCTTGGCACAGTGCACACCACGCAGGGTAAACGTATTATTAGAGTATAGAAAATCAGAACAAGTACGGGAGGGCTGTGCTCGGACTAACTCAAGGTTCAGGTGCACGTACTACGTATCCAGCCCTCTGTACCAGTCACATCGGAGGGAGGCAGTGTCACGGTACAAAGGTCGTCCACAGGATCACCGACACGCCGGTTCCCATGTGATGACTCAGAGCACCAGCGCCAAAACAGTAGGTCCCTTTAAGAGGACGGGGAGTGACGTTCTGTCTATCGCGTCGCTCCCCACAGGGTTCAAGAAATGTCTGCCGCGAATTCCTCTGCGAGTCCTACGTCGATCCGTAAGTTTTACCCTTCCCCCATTCCCTACCCATGGCACGTACGGAACCATTGACATTGGGGATCATTTCAAAAAAGTTTGCGTAGCAAACAACTCTACGGTGGCTACCATTTGCTGCTCGCAGGTCGGCGTCCCCCCAGTCGTGATGGGCAGTACGACCCTGCCTATCGCGTACCCGTCCGCGACTGCCGGCTCCACCGCGCCTACACAACCGGGTACGGATTGCGAATGGGTTCCTACCTCCGAGTCGAATGCCATCGCCGAGATCTACGATTGGCTGTCCTGTACGGCGCAATATGGAAATATGGCCAGCAACAGCGTATGTTGGCGGCAATCTCCGTCAAAGCAGAACGGCGCGGGGACGACTCAGAAGCGTCCGCTGGGATGGATTAGCAGAACGTTGTTGGTGGCAGCCGTGGTAGGAACGGTTTGGGCGATCTAGTCAGAGCGAAACGAATGAAGGCGGTGGACTTCATCATCCCTGTTAATCGGATCGAATTCCGAGTCAGTATAATACTGTGCAAGGGAGAACGCTTCCGGCCCCATGATGTAATACCACGCCCTAAACCTACATGTTCGCCATGCCCCCAAGAGCCTCATTGGGCTTAGGCAGGCAGACTCGATACGATAGTAATATTGCGATTAGACTGAAGTCATCCATGGTCGAGACGGACTGTATACATTGTGACAAACAAGACTGGGCGTACGAGGACAAAAGAAGGTGGTTGGGGAGGTTTGGTCTACCAGATGTAAGGAAGGATTCTTGCAGGAACTTTTCTCATATATTGCCGATACTCTTCCCTGACAGCATCGTCTTGCTGAATCAGATTCTCCTGAAATCTCCGTCAGTAAGTGAACGGACAGTATTCAATCAAGATACATGCCTCGATTGGCATCTTGATGGCAAAAGCTGATGCCGTGGTAGCGAGAGCCACGAGGGGTGCGTATGACCAGAACATGATCGACCACAATGCCTCCTGCAGAAGTACAGTACTGATCATGTTCGTCTAGTGTCAAGAAATGTGAGTCGGATATCCAAGGACGGCTTACCTATACCCAGGATGACGAACCCATGCATATGGCCCGGTCTCGATGACCCTAGGCCTTTCGCGACGCTATTGTAAAGGGGTCAACAAGGCAGGCGAGAGTCGTTTGTGGTACTTACACCGATGGAATGCCACTGGTCTCCCAAATGATCGTATACGCGGTCCGTGAGCCTCTTAAGTGCAAAACTGGCGATACAAGCTGCTACCCTCAAAGCACTTTTCCACGTCGGGTCCATCATTTCAGTCTGAAACCTGAATTTTGCGAACCAATCCGGCTGTCGGAACCCGTTGAACACGACAGCGCCGACATAGATCAGGGGCGGAGTGAACATGGCAAGTGCGTGGATAGGAGTGATGATCCGTCCCAAGAAAGTGGGCGGCATGGATTCTGGTTTGATGCGACCGCTTTTCGTTTCCGACACCACAGCGAGATCCCTGGTTTTGGCGAAGGCATGTCGGAAAAACTCTGCGGTGCTCAATACAACAAGCGCTTCGAGGGCCCGGGGTGGAGACAGTGCTAGGTCGAGGCCAGCGATGTACATGGGTAGGGAGCGTTAGGATGCAATAAACAGATCGCGGAGGAGTGTGGGGGTTACGTTTTCGTTGGTGTGGAGAAAACTGACGTAAGTGAAGTCGCTTTCAAGTTGCAGCAGTCTACGACACTTTCGTCATATGGCCTCATTTTCTCAAGTTTTTTTTCTTGAATGGCCAGTACGCTCATATGGTATACCACCGGCAATGGACTCTGCACTGCAGACTAACCTGGCAAACCTTCAGCTGTCTGATTATGTTACCCGTACGTCCGTTCTCATTCGAACCCAACTACCAGACTCACGGAAGGAGTCGCAGTCGTGATCATCAATGCGATCATATATGGCTACAGTAATGCCTTCTTGCGTGGATTTTAGCTTTATCCATTGGATTGAATTCAGTGCCTTTAGCCCTCACGTTTTCAAGAGAGGTATTTCACTTCATTTTTGGTGGTGATCTTGCACGAGCTCACGATGTGTATAGATAGAATACGTTTGGGTTCGAGGACAACATTTTCTTAAGAACCGGCAACGCGTCTAACGTGATTCCAGAATAAACCCTGGACCTTGGTGTCTTTTTCGTTATTGTACGTTCAGACTCTTGGTGTCCGTCATCCTGATGACTACGACTACACATATGTTGTACATAGGTGCGATATCTCGGACTTTGTGGCTATGTGTGCGTCCAGGAGCATTGAAAATCGCAATGTACCGCATACTAACTTCCCGGTGGCTCATTAGTGTCCTTGCCCTTCGTAAGTCCGGAACTCGAAAAGGTGGCAATAAATCAAACTGACTTGGGCTATCTTAAGAAGGCGCTTCTTTTCTACCAAGTCCTCCTAATGTGAGTTTAGTCTCCCTCACGAGTCATTGACTCATTATCCTGGCTTATAGATGCGAGTCTCCGTCAATGTTTATTATTCGTTGTCTGCATTCTTTGCTGCTCATGCCGATAAATCAGTTGTAAGTGCTTCCCTCAATACTACCCATGCCTGCTCGGTTGAGGGACAATTCCCAGGTACGGCACTCGAGATCTTCAGTATATGGGCAGTCTTCCTGTATATATATTATACTTATGAAAACCACGATGCGAGACAAGAATGATTACAGTGGTGATGATCCTTCGCTTGGGCAATGTACGATCTATGAAGGATTATCCTCTGTGTTCTCCTCTCTTCCTATTTCGCGGAAATAGTTTGTTCAGTCATCACGTGCATCGTTTACAGCAATTTGAGGAGCTTTACAGGTGTGTAGAGTCTCATGAACTCTGCTTCAACGACGTCCTCTGCCCGCTAAATATCCCACACAGTGACTGTCGCCCAGATTCTGGATCTCTCATTTTGCGAGCTCAGCTTTGTTTCTACCTATTGGAACAATGCGTCTAGCTTCAGTCAACTCCTACACGCTGCATTGATGTGCACACTAGTGATCGTCCAATTCACGAGGCGATCGGTTTAGATGTACAGAGCCACAAGGCAGCGGCAACTCGGCCCGTTCATGAATTTCTTCGTCGTAGAAGACATGATCTACTTCTTTGCGTACGTCTCGCCCTCTGTCCCCTCTGTGCTGGTCTCCTCCATGCAACAGAATGTGAATGGGGGCTAATGGTTGTCTTTTCCGTCGTGTGTAGCATCTTGACATGGAATCTTGTGAACGTGTTGTATTCCTGCAAAACGTTTTCGGGAGTGGGACTGCCAAGTGTAGCTCCGACCCTTCTGGAAACCATTCCGATATCCACACTGATGCCGCGGTTCGTGCTCAGCATGCGAGAACTGTATACGCGCAACGTTCGTGGCGGACGTAGGTATACTAGTGGGATCGGCACAGGCTTTGGTTTGACAAGTTTGTCTAGCCACGGACTGAGCGGTTTGACAATGTAGTTCGCGGAGCGCGGGAACGAGAGGTTAGGTTTTGGAGATGACGTACTGCTGGCAAATAGTACAATAGCGTAAGTTTTTCATCGTCGAATGAAGTTTTGGCGCTGATGGGCCGATTTCCAGGAGTGATACGAATACTCTTTTATGACTACCACTTGTCACTCGAACAACCCAACTTTTATTCCATCGTTGCACAATGAATTACGCCGAACGTTTGCGAACAACAGTATAATGGCCACACGGGACGCACAGTAGCGTTTTCGATGTTTAGGATGGCTGTTCCGATTTCTAGACGGGTCATTCTTGAACATATGTGTGTCAGAGACCAAGCTCGAAACGTAAGTATGCTGGAGTCATTCTATTATTGCATAACCACGCCGAGTCATCACCATTTTCAAAGAAGATAACTCACCTTGACGTAGGCCTTTCCTCCGATCGGGTTACTCAAGAGCAGAATGTTGTAGGCCGGCATCATGCCATATCCATCTTTGGTATACCGTTGCTGATATGATCCTTACTATCACTCTCCACGGTCCTTCAAGCTTCAAGTTGCCTCCCCACCAGTTGGCCGGTCACAAAGTGTCACAAGAAGTCACTCACTGTCATACCTCACTAGCTGAAGCTCCGCTCGTCCATGCTTGAGTTTCTGAGGTAGCAAGAGTTTCTATGTGGCCAGTAGATGTTATAAGTAAGCATGCATGCTATGCGTGCAGTATCAAGTAAGCTTGAATTTCACTCAATTCATTACATTCTGGCGTGCAATTATGCGCATTGGCAGGTATTGGCAACTACTGAATGGGACCTGTAAAACCCTTGGGCATGAGACGGCAGCTTGGATACATTCTTCACAGTCGGGCATTTAAAGACAGATCGCTTCGGCAGCACTCGGCATGGAAATCACGGGCGGGATTCTGTTGTCACATTGTTTTTTCTATCTTTGTATCACCTAGGAATGTACTCTATATGAAGTATAACTGAGGGGACAGTATATTGTTAGAGTGATACTAGTGGGGAGGCAAGGACCCATAGGGAGTGTACCGCGACCGCCATGAGGGTACCGGCGGCGGTGAATCGGTTGTTTAATTTACATAAACGCAGCGCACTTACAATGGTACGTACATTAATATTACATAATTTGTGGGAAAGAGTGGAACGGCGCCGTTCCAAATGTGAGTCGCCGGCGACTCGCCGCCAAAGGCATCATTGCACTGCGGGTGAGGAAATGTCAAAGAGACGTGGAATCCTCCTACGTACGTATCGTCTCTTCTGGTCTGAGTGGGATCTTAGTAAGTTCCTCGTTTCATCACAGCAGCGTTCGAACCCCTGCGAAAGGAAACTTAGCCACTAGCTGCAAAGTATCTCAAATTCCCCATTCCACCCTTCACAATCGACCTCTCCAAATCAGTTCATTCCTAGTGGCCATCAGGACACATGCAGGCCCACATGTGATCTCGGTGATACAAAAAAAAAAAAAGATCCCAGTCCAAGCTGGAAACAACATGTTAGCCGTGAGGTCCCTTCTCTTTGATTTCCGTCAACCCTTGTGTGAGAGGGGGCACTTCATAAATGGATGGATCGCACCGCCAGTTCCAAAAGTAGTCGACCAACACAGCATGTTTGTTAATAATGTTGCACGTCGAGGTGTTGCCCGTGATGAGGGCTCTACAATTGTCCAGGCTTTCGCCTGTGTGATGAACAGAGGTGCTGGCATCAATTCCAGGGTCGGTGTTCTGTGTGGAATTACACTGGAATCGTGACTCCGATATAACTGAATCAGTAGTTAATAGACAAGTCAATGTTTGAATCGTCTGTTTAACTCCGCGAATCACCATCAGGCTGGTGAGTACACTCCACAACCATGCCTTGGAGGATGCAGGGTCACAACGCTGATGCGTGCGATCACATACATGTGATATGCATATTTGAACATGGAGCGTTGAAGGTCCCAAAGTCGACTTACTGAATACATGGCCTCATTGAATACACCCTGCCTCAGCCTCGTGGCAGCTTCAAACAATTAATCACGAAGTCCAGAGTCTGCAGGCACCTTCACAGTGCTCCACTGCCGAAAAAAGGATAGGCTCCCAGTTTATATAAATACCCTCTTTTCATGGAATCAGTGACAATTCACGTTGACTTCCATCTCCCCAGATGACTCGGATCCACTCACTTGTCGTCTTTCTCTGCGTGGTACACCTTGTCCAAGGATCTACCAACGATCCCACGATCCCCAGCTATCCGGATCATGGCTATTGCACCCGGAGCCTCTGGAGTATTCTGGAGAGCTGTGCTGTGACCTTGTTGCTGCATTGTGCAGCTCACGCAGTTCCTCTGAACATGCTTATCGGCGATGAATTTGAATGGAAGAACTGGTTCATCTTTCTCAAAGCCATAATTGCACCGGAGGTACTGGTTTCGTCTGCTGCTAAAGAGTGGTGGGAGGCGCATCACAATGTCAGAAATTTCCATCGTGCGTTCCTTCCTGCACTCTGATGGCCTGTTAATGTATTGACAAGTCTGGGAACCGGTCCATCAGAGAAGGGATATGAATGGTCGATAGCACACAGCTTCTTTGCAGAAATGGGCGGTCTTGCACTCCACGACGATACGGGGTGTCTGGTGACGATAGATTCGCTTACATTCCTAAAGCTTTGCGAGGCGGGAAAAATCATGAACCCTCTTATTACGGAATACTATATCAAGGGGATAGGCAATTTGGATTCCACGGGAAATGCTATCTTCATGGTTCAACTGCTGTGGTTCGTGCTGCAGGTCGTTTCTCGTGGCGTGGAGGGCCTTGCAATCACACTGGTCGAACTCTACACATTGTCTACGATTGCGCTGACGGTTGAGTATACTTTTCTTTGGTGGCACAAGCCACATCGCCTGCAATCTCCCTATATCTTATATTACTCTGAAACGCCAAAGATATTTTCAAGAGAGGAATTGTATGTGGTTTCTTGTCCAACACATTGGGAGCTTGCTACAGCAATATGACTACACATGCAGGTCCAAAGCGTGGATGGCGGAGCCCAGTAGTTCGCATGGTCTAATTTCTCGCTTATTCCGCATATGCAAAGCAAGTTCGAGCATTGAAGAAGGGAAGACTTTCCCAAGGGTTCGTAGTTTCTGAGAGTATGTTCTGAATTGACAACTGAACGGTTTCTGTGGTTTTCAGCCCAGAAAACCTAGCAAACTAATCGCTATGATGGAAAATGTTGGCCCTGTTCATATTCGGCTTTTTTTTACTTTTTTTAGCATGGATCATTATTGGTGGCTTGCACCTAGTCGCATGGAACTGGGCATTCCCGACGGAGACAGAGAAGATTATGTGGCGCGTTGCGTCACTCGTTTTGTTTACTTCCCCGTTCGCAATTATTTTTATTTCCCAGCTCGAAAGATTTGGCTTGTCTTCCGACAATGTAACATACATCTTGGTCACTGCAGGTGTGATAGCCCGGGCACTGCTCGTGGGATTGATGCTTGCCAGCCTTCGCGCGCTACCTAGCTCTGCTTACGAGCCTGTCAATTGGACGACATTTATTCCACATTTTTAAATTATTCCATTGGGATCGAGTCGATTTACTTTGCGTACCTAGTTTTACTGTGTTAAACATTTCCTCGTTGACGTTACGACAGCCATGATTAATAGTCTCAGCTCATGGTTTCTTTGATCACCCTATGTTGTAGTCAATACTCAGTCCTGCCATCATTTGTTTCAATCACTTCATACGGTACTGAATCATTGCATATTCAAGACGATGTCCCCCACAAGTGTATGCGGATCAATATCACCCAGAACTTCAACTTGCCCCCTGGACTTGTCCAATGAAGATACGCACAGCGAACACATAAAGACTTTTCCGTCAGATAGTCTTCTTACCTAGCTACCTACGTGAGAACAAGCCAAGTCATGGTGACCACGCCGACCATTCTGAGTGCATAATGGCTCTGTAAAATGGGTTAGGCTCTTCATTGGTCGTGCAATTTCTGTACTAGGACTGTGTGCGTGATTTGTTACCAGTCAAAAAATTGATTACGCCAAACTTTGCGATTGTCAGGATGTCTTTCGGGTTTGCGTGGATAGTGTTATACGTCCACGTCAAGCACTGTCAGTACATTTTGCGGCACAGAAATGGATGCACATCTTGCCCCGTTCCCATCCCCGTCCCCGCTGCCTGCTCACGGAAAAAGGCAGTCACAAACAGACTCTGACGAACACAAAAAAAGAGTGCAAAAGAAATACGAAAGGTTGATTTGGCGATAATCGATACATGATGGCCCGGGTGCAGTGCAACGAAATCTACTCCTGGCTGTCACACGATCCTGTCCCCCGATCGTTCTGTGTCTGTCCATGCTCTTTGATTCAATAAGATCGCTTACATTTCATGAAATTTTGGCATTTTTGAGAGGCGATTACACGGAGTGGGTGAGTGGATTGACGCTCTTAATATGTTCCAGCTGAGTTTCCGCGGTCACCAAGTGGACCAGCTCCTCCGCGAAGACTGCCCGGTAAAATCCATTGTCATCTTCTACTTCCCGCAATGAACGTGGAGAGTGTGTGGCCTTGACCAGTGCCAAAAGCGGCTCCTCTGCCGCGAGTTGATTTTCTTGGATGCAGTTTGCGCGACTCGGTGGACAACAGCATCTCGATCCGCTCGCTTCGCCTCGTAAGCTTTCTGGAGGAGCTTCTGAGGAAAGCTAGTGAGCGCAGCTTGTAATAAATCCTTTCCCTTGGTTTTATACAGTTAAGTGAGACGCGTGCTTTGAGTCGAGAGTGAAATTTACCTCTTTCACATCCGCCTCTGTCATGCTGAGGTGGGACAAGGGTCTAATGGTCCTGGCAGCGAAGCGAAGTTGAAGGGGTGTAGGGCCACTGACACCCCGTGATGGATATGGTCATACCTTGAAAACGTATCTGAGACCTGAGCTTTGACAGAATCCACTGGAGGACTGGAAGCGGGGCTGCGTGAGGGACAAGGAGTTGGTGATCTCGAAGTTTCAGAGGAGTCGCGAGACATGGATCTGGGGGAATGATCACGAGTGTGATCATAAAGAGGGGAGGAAAGGGAGCTACTGCGAGGAAGGCTTCCAGTGAAGGGCTTGGGTGCGAGCTCCTGATCGCCTTCAAATACCTCGTCCTTGGAGCAAATGGCCTGCATAACTTCGCCAGTTCAACTTGAACCGATGAATGGTGAGTCAATTACAGTACATAACATAACTTCGTAATGCATTTGGTACGTAAACGTGTGGGAAAGAATATAAGTCGCCGCCATCGTTGTAAGTAGTGGGACTCGGAAAGTATGTAGTACGTTCCTCCCACATGCGCATCGCCTAAATTTCTGATGTGGGTGGGATCTTCCTCGTTTCGTCACAGCAGCGCTCGAACTCGACCCCGGCGAAAAGAAAGGTCCAAAAATCGATGTGCTGAATGGATTCAACACACCCGGGCTACCTCAATTTGGCCTTCAAAGTCCCGAGTCCGCTGCAAAGCACCTTCAGAGCGCCCGAAAGGCAAGTTTATACCCTCTTTCATGACATCGATGATAATTCACGACCCCCATCTCCCGAGTCCCCAGGTAGCTCGGATTCACTCGCTCGTCGTCCTTCTCTGCGTGACACACCTCGTCCGAGGATCTACGAGCCATAGCTACTATCCACTCGGAGCGTCGGGAGTATATTGGAGAGTTGTGTTGTTACATTACTGCTGCATTGCGTAGCTCACGCAGTTCCTCTTGACGTAGCTATCGTCGTCGATCAACACAAATTGTTCCGTGTACGGTGGCCATGGATCTTTCTCACAGCTTTTATCACACCGGAGGCAGTGCTTTGACTCTGGCTTGTTAGTATTTGGTGATAACATCGCTTCAATTCCATTCTTTGCAGGAAGGGGGAAATTATGAACCCTTGCATCGCGGAAAACGACATCAAGGCGATAGGCTACTCGGATACGCTGGGAAGGGTTATCTTCATGATCTTGCTGCAGGTCATGTTCGGTGGCTCGAAAGGTTTGGCTGGTCTTTCGATCTTGTGACCTACGCTGTGGGCGCTGCATACAGGTGTGATAACTCGGGCGCTTGCCTAGCTCTGCTTAGTATGAGCCTATCAACAGGACAACGTTTATTCCACATTTTTATCTAGTCCTTTGCAATTGAGTCGATCTACTGTAAGCATTTTGTGTACGCCAGATCTTGGCTTCCCCTGGACCATGGCTATGTTGCAGTCGATTCTTAGTCCTGCGATGATGTGCCATCATCCCGTACCGATAAAGAGAGTTGCGCTCTTGATGGATCATTCAGCTTTTGTACTAGGACTGTATGGTTCGTTACCAGCTAATTACAAACACCGTGTGAGAATCGAAGTGAGTCTATAGAGCGTAGTACACTTCAACCACCATGATCCTGTCCTTTGGCAAGCTAGCATGGGCACCTTTGCTTGCGTAAAAACGGTCTACGTCCGACGACATTCCATGAGAGAGTCCTCGGCCGAGCGGACTCCCGTGGCGGGGGCGGAATCGTACTAGGTACATAGGGTGCCACATTGGCATCGGCGACCTCGTTGACTGCTTCCCTCCAGTCGTCGAGATCGCAACTCTTTTTTTTTTCGCCATGGCTTCATTGTCCGACAAACTCGCCGCTGCCCTGAAATCTCGAGATCACCGTCTCATCCGTCGCCGCCTCCCAGAACCACCATCGGTCACGCTCACCGAGATTGATTTCACGTCCAACGATTATCTCTCCCTCTCGACATCCCCTGCACTCAGAGATGCCGTTCTTTCTGCCATGGCCACGTCCCCAAAAATACTCGGATCGGGCGGATCCCGCCTTCTCGTCCCGTCATTGCCTCATGCCGAACTCGAGTCCCGCCTCCGTCGGTTTTTCGGCGCCGAAGCCGCTCTTCTCTTCAACTCGGGTTTCGACGCTAACGTCGGGTTCTTTTCGTCCGTTCCGCAACCTGGGGATGTCATTATTCATGACGCGCACATTCATGCATCCGTGCACGACGGCATGCGTCTTTCTAGGCTGGCCTCGGACGCGTTCCTCCCCTTTTCACACAACTCCGTCCGCGATCTGCGATGCCTTCTGTCAAAACTTTTAGATGATCGGGAAGATCTGAAAAGGGGAAAGACCAATGCTTTCATCGCAGTCGAGAGCTTGTACAGCATGGATGGGACGATTGCCCCGCTCATGGAGATCGTGGAATGTGTAGAACAAATGCTTCCCTTGGGCAATGGGTACATCATTGTCGACGAAGCGCATGCTACTGGGATATATGGACCGAAGGGTCGCGGATTGGTCGTGGAGCTGGGGTTGGAGAAGAGGGTGTTTGCGAGGCTTCATACGTTTGGAAAAGCCCTGGCTTCGACTGGAGGTGAGTGATGTGATCTTGTTCAGATGTTAACCAGGCTCATAACGTGTACGCATAGCTGCACTTTTGACGACGGATCTCGTCAAAAATTATCTACTAAATTATGCTAGGAGCCTCATATACACTACGACGCTCACGTTCGCCAATATCGTCGCTATCAACTGTTCGTTTGACATGCTGGAGGATGGCACTGCAGAAGCTGTAGGTCATCATATGAAATCTACTACATGTTGATGGCTGACGTCCTCCGTCCTCAGCTTTCCGAGCATCTACTCGCCCTTTCCAAGAGTTTCGTCGACCTACTTCGCTCCCAGCTGCAAAAATATCCATATTCTCTCCTTCGCCTCCCAGACCACCTCTTAGCGGGGATTCCTGAGCAAGCAGGAGAACCAATACTACGACAGCCGAGTGTCGCACGACCCTGGGAGTTCGATCCGCGTGTAATGAACCAAACGCTCTCCACGCGTGCTGGCACATCACGGAACCGCGATACACTGTCACCTCCGCGTCCTGCTCCGCCTCCAACGCCGATCATTCCCTTACTCACGCCAGAACCCCGTGCACTGTCTTCCTTTCTCCTGCAGTATGCGGCGTCTACTCCTTCTGTCGCTGCTGCCGTGACAACTGACGCTCGCTTGTCATCTCCATCGCCATCGCCGCCTTCATCCTCGTCCCCATCGTCCCCATCGTCCCCCCCTCTCCCTACGACCCATGCGTTTTCGACGCCGGAAAAAGCTCCGAGGCTGGGCGTCGTGTTGCACACCAAGCCGATCTACCCACCGACCGTTCCCAAAGGGACCTCGCGTGTCCGGATCTGTCTGCACGCGGGACATACGCGCGAGGACGTCGACCTGCTCGTGCAGGGCATCGTCGCCTGGGCTGATGCGCGTGTGGCGGAGGAGCGCCGAGCCGAGCGACGGTGGAGAGATTTGGCGAGGGACGTGGGTGTGGAAGCGTGGATGGAGGCTAGGCTGTGATTTTCGTTTGTGCATAAAAAGAAATGAGGGTCCGTCGTTTCCGGTTGGTGTTTTCCGGAGTCTCGAGATGGTTCTTTTGCCGGTTTTTGGTGCAGTTGGGTTTTTGAGATGATGTACGTCATGCCCTGGACAGAGCGGTGTACCGGGAGTTGGGGTCAGAGGTGGCAGGTGTCCATACGGATGTTGCCGGGTTAGGTTTGGTAGCGTAGCTGGCGACGTCTCCAAGTTCTAAATTCCGGCAGAGTATTGGCAGATACCCCTTATCCAGCTCCTTCTAACTTGCACTTTATCATGTCTGGCGTTCATCTCGACACCAGCAGAATTCGGAAGGGAGCATTCTTCCGCGTTGTTGGTCTCGAAGTAACGCCCAGCGACAAACCTGAATCAGAACATGATCATGGCAATCGATAGATCACCGAAGAAACGGAGGAGGGAAAGCTGTCGAGTCGCCGTCCGAACGGCAGTGGAACCTGGATCGGGCGACCAGCTCTCTCCGAGTCTCTCGTGAAAGTTCTATACAAAGGTAAATACTCGTCGTCCTCGCGGACCGCTGTTCGTTTCGCTTTAGGCTGATGGAGAGGCTCACAAGCCTTGCGCAATCTATTTTTTGCACTCGATCAGACTTCATCGTGTGGGCCTACCAGCGGAAGAATGATCTAACGGGCTCGTTTCTCCTTTTCCGGGGACTGGTTTCAAACGTCTTTTTGTTTCACCCAGCTCATGCCAGGACATAATGCTCTCGCGCAACTTTATGCCACCTAGTTTATATGCGCTTCAAATACACTTCTGAACCATGGGTCTAGACTCTGGATTGGGGAGACGGCCTGCTATGTGCTTCGTGCTCGACGTCGTCAAGAGGAAAGGGATAATCTAGAGGGC
>JBBPPG010000373.1:0-26522 GCA_038091855.1 Leccinellum luteum | reverse complement strand
GGCATGTCGTGAGCAATCGTGAGCTCCATCAAGCGACCCCCAACTGGATTCGACGTACTCCGACCAGATGGTATCTCCGCTCATGCGATTCAACTGAATGGAAATTGGTCGCCGTTTTCCCGGGACACTTCTCTTTGTTGTTCCTTTTCTTCTGTCGTCTGACCCCTGATAACATTGTTTTCCTTTTTTTCAAGAGCGGAATTTATTATGTATGTGCCTTGTATTTTCGTTTGAAAGTTGCCACGAAAGGCACAAAGGAAAAGCAGGAAGATCCCACTTGTTAATTATTCTGTCTCTCTTTTCTTTCTTCACAGGCTATTTTCGCGCCTTCTTGAACGTGAACTTTCATGTTTCACTCATTTCCCTTCATTTTTTTCTTAATTCGAACGATATGTTCGGAATTCGTGTAACTCGCTAGTCTACAACTGTTCTCGAATGCGAATGACGTTTCTTTCGATGTTCACATGCACATGCGATCCGCGTTTGTCGATATTACATATAACGCGGGCGCTCCATTTTCTAATCGGATCCAAGAAACTGATTGTTTGAATATCGGGTCATCAAACCATTTGACGGCTGAGCGTGGGATCGGGCACCCTCGACGGGCAGGGTAGTAGTAGCCACGGAGAAAGTAGTTGAGACTTAGACTCGGCTTGATCGCATTCTCGACATTCAGTCAATCATACATAGTCATTTCCAAGTTCCAACCAACACTAATCATCATAGTCAACAGCTCACCCCGACCAGAGTCGTTTGAATACGCGAAGGCGGCGGTGCGCCCAGCATACATACCGCCGTACGTCCATCATAATCGCGCGGCGCATCAACGAATGGTTCGCACGTCTGCTTAGCCTTGTGCGCGGGAGACGGACGGGACACGTACTTCCCTTGAATCGGAAGACAGGGTCGGCTATGTGCACTCAGTGCTCCACGGAACCTGTCATGCAAGCATACATACGCATTGACGTTTAAACGGCTGATCACGAAGCGAACAACGGTTCAGTTCCTGAGCGGCCATCCATAACACAGTGAATTTCCCAAGCTCCGAGAAACCAGAAAAAAGAGAGGACGACAAAAAGGGATTGATGAATGGTACACGAGGGCAAAAGGAGGAGGGTATGCAGCGAAACCATGGCAAGGGGTTCAGGACACCGTCGAATTTCCATTCGAATTTCCATTCGAATATTCTCCTTTTAGTTAAATTGAACACCGTGTTCATATCCAACAGTCGCGAAATGACACAAAGAAAGGAGGGTTGGCCTAGGTACTGTCGATTAAGTGGCGTCTATGGACAGAAATTGTCTCGGGTTCATGGAGAGCGCGCCAGGCGGCCCATACGGTCTACAGCTTTTCACCGCGACCTATGACAGTTACCTGCGATTCCGAATCAATAATACTGTCGTTGATAACACCATCAAAGGCTAGGAGAGTGATAACGCTCTCAATTGGAGAAGGCATAACTTATCTGACCTTGAATCCGATGCTTCGAAGTTTGTCAGCATCGAGCAAGATACGGCCGTCAAAGACGAAAGCTGGTTTCTTCATGTTACGATAGACCTCAGGCCAATCGATATCTCGGAACTCTTTCCACTCGGTGGCGATAACGACAGCTTCAGATTCCTTGCACGCTTCAAGAGCGGAGCTAAATATCTTCACACGTTTCTGCACTGTGAGTGGGAACATTGTCCTTGAGCGTTTGATGATCAATGGGTTGGATAGGTACGTACAAGTGGTCAGTGGGATCGCTGGACATGCCTCCGAGAGGTCTTGCCAAATCTGCTGTTCTTGGACTTTCGGATCGTAGATGTTTACAAAGGCATTCTCTGCTTGGAAATCACGGATAAGGGAAATGGCCGCCGACTCGCGCGTATCCCCTGTGTCAGCTTTGAAAGCGAAACCAAGAACGGCGATATGCTATGGGAAGGTAAAAGACGTAAGTCCGAAGTTGTGGAAATAAATGAATTTTGCAAGGGAAGTAAAGTTAGTCCCAACTTACCTTGCCCGTGATGGTATTGAAGAGTGTGTCTACGACCTTTTTCGAAAATCTCGACTTCTGATACTCATTCATGAGTACGACCTGCCTCCAGTAGTTGGCGACTTCAGGAAGGTGCAAGCTTTCGCTGAGGTACACCAGATTCAAGATATCCTTTTGGAAGCACGAACCCCCAAAGCCAACGGAAGCGCGCAAGAATTTTGGACCGACACGACTGTCCCTGCCAACTGCCGACGCCACCTCATCAATGTTGGCCCCTGTGGCCTCGCAGATCGCCGATAAAGCATTGATGGAGGAGATGCGTTGAGCTAGCATGGCATTTGCCGCTAGCTTGGAAAGCTCGGAGGACCATAAACCCACTGTGATAATGTTTTTACTCCTGCAATAAATTATCAGCTATGTGCTGTGCGCGATAGCAGACAAAAGGTACAGACGGAACCCAGTTCGCATAAACCTCACAGAGCGCGTCCGATGCTGCCCTACCCTCTGGTGTTTCGAGGGATCCAATGAGAACCCGATCTGGCGCAAAGAGATCACTGATAGCAGTTCCCTCCGCAAGGAACTCAGGGTTTGATAAGATATCAAATCGGCAGTTTGGCTGTGAATTAGCTTCCAGAATCGTACGCATAGACTCGGCTGTGCGGCATGGCACCGTCGACTTCTCGACCACGATCTTACTCGAGTGGGCGACTGAGGCGATGCGACGAGTGGCGAGTTCGACATAACTATACAAGGGATGGCGTCAGATACGGAATCAAGTGGGAAAATCAGAAAATCGAACTTTAGGTCTGCAGCGAAACCAGCTCCGACACCGCCCTTCTTGGTGGGGGTGTTGACGCTGACAAAGATAAGGTCGGCTTCTCGGATACCTTTGTCGATATCTGTGGAGAAGAAAAGATTGCGACCGCGAGCTTGACGAACTACATCTTCGAGGCCTGGCTCGTAAATGGGCAAGTCGTAGCCTGGGCTATTCCAGGCGTCTATGCGAGATTGGTTCAAATCCACGATAGTGACTTGAATATGGGGGCATTTCAAAGCAATGACTGCGCAGGTGGGACCACCTGACGAGATACAAGAAAAAGGTCATTGCTCTTGCTCGCTCCCCCAACGACCGATACCGACCGACGTAACCAGCACCGACTAAAATTGATTCAGAAGCAGGTGATCAGTAACACTTCCACCTGCTGAGTCGTTCAAAGAGGACGTACCGCAGCAAATTTTCTTGACAACAGGCATTTTGAAGAGGGCGACTAAGGAGAACAATTTTATGGGGCAAGAAATTGAGGTGCTTGTAAGTCGGTTCAATGGACGTTGAACCAACGTGTTCTTCTTGGCGTTACCAAATTGATAAGATTTCATGGCGGCCACTGCGGCCCGCCTGAAATACCAATCGATTCTCCCCACGTTCTCAACCTGAACCCACTTCGAATGCCGTGTCAGTTCATTGAAGTGGTGTCACTCGGGAGGTTCGTTTTTGATTCCTCCTCGGACTGCTCCCGACGTCACGGTCATGCATCCGCTCGATCATATTGGTAGATTGGTACCGTCCCGGTAATCAAACACTACTTCACAACGTGCCAACTCAAGCGCGCTGATTAGGAGCATCTATTGAGCTATGCCGAAAACTTGTTTGTGTTGTTAGTGCGTATCGCTCTGCGAACCGGCCGACCTCAAGGCTTATTACCTACACTGCCGTACGAGTCTGTATGAGATAAGTTCAGGAAGCAACAGCACGTTTCAATGCATCGAAAACGTGCACCCACTTAGTCTCCTCTTCCATAACAAGGATACCCTCGATTAGAGTTGTCGATAATTGATCGAGGGGTATCTAATGATTCCGACCGAGCCCATGGCATCAATGTGGCCCATGAATGATAACTAGTATGGAACTGGTGCGTTGTCCTCGGCAGCCCAATAGGTAGCTACAGTTACGGCGCAGGTAATCCCTACTTGAAGCAAGTTCAGCCTGGGAGCGACCAGAAAGGACCAAAGAGTCTGTGACACGCATCGGCCAGGTCCGCCGATAGGTTTCCAACGACGCAGTTTGGATTTGTGGCTCGATCATGCGCTGCATGCGGAACTGTACTGCAAAACAGGTTGACGTCGCCACTGACGGATGTGACACCACTGGCAGTGCCTGGCCTGAATGTATCTCAAGTATGATCGATTGATGTTCGAAAGTACTACTACGAAGGAAACTTGGAGGATATTTATCGAAACGTTCATCGGACCTTTTCAAGCTCGATGCTTTATCTTGATCCAGCGAGTCGGTGGACGCCTGATTATTTAAATCAGCGCCTTCAACGCGAGCATACAGATATATATTCCAGAGTCGCAAGGAGAGGTGTCGTGATCTTTCACTGATCTGAAGGTTTCTTGATTGATCCCCATGCCGTTTTGTAACTCTCCGAGATGAGCAGCAGATCGTGGAACGGGATGAAGGAAAGAAGAGCGAGTACGAATGAGAAAGGCTTGATGAAGAAAACAGACAACACACGACGGCGGTAGCGGGAAACGACGAATCGGGGTGACGGAGAACTCGAGATCGGACTGGGAGAGAGTCAGAGCAAGGAAATCCGCTGGCATTCGGCTGCTGGGCCCTCGTATATATGTAGTGCACTATGCCAGAGTCGAGGAGGGAAGAAAGGGGGGGAAAATGCGGACTGACAATGCGAAGGGGTGGAGGGTCATGATGGTCGAGTCTAGGTCCTGCGCGGGCGTCATCGAGCGGGCCGGCGCGTAGCCGGACCGTGGTCCTTAGATAACAATCGAGGTGATAAGATAGAGGCGTGACAAATAGCGCAGACATCAAGTTCGATGATTCCTAGATCATGACGAGGGCGGCTTGATATGATGGTTCCGGCGTCGCCGATCAGAAACAGGTACACATGGGAGAAGTGGGAGGGAATTTGTCTTACCCCTGGCGCCCTTGTTGCGCTCGTACAGTTTTGTCGCAGGCAGTGAAGCGGTATGAAGCACAGGCTCCAAGTTGCGGCGATTTCTATGTTCGTGTACTTCTGGTAACAGGTTTATGCTGCGGCGGCACAAAGTCCTATGGCCATTTTCATGAAATCCGCAGTTGTAGCACGCCAAGGTGCTAGTACCCGTGCTGCATGCGGCCTGTAAACGAAAGCCCGTATAACTACTCGTTATCGATAGCCAAACACAATATGTAGAAGACTGTACACTCACAGCTTCCTCCTGATTAGCGATCGGAGACTATGCTACTGTTTGCCACGAGGCAAATCCTGGATGAACTCTTCAGAATCCATTCGTCCTAGATCCTAGTGTCGGGCACGGTAATGTCTGCATCGCCTTCATCACACATCCCGAGACTTCTTGCTTGGTAACAAAATGCCGGCATCCTTGATTTCTCATCGACCATGACTCGGTCAAACGTACGGACCAATTTCTCAGCAACGGATAACATACCAACAATGTTCTTCGGGTCAATCCTACATGAGCTGAAAATGCGAGGCGAAGAATGAATTTCAACACACTTACGCTACCATAGCTTCCATTCAACGACCCCGTAAGTGCTTGGAAGTCTATACGCACCGGTCCGAGCCCAGTCCGGCTCAGCATGCGTGGGCACGCCAAGCGCCACCTTCAAATGAAATTGATGCGTCCAGCCAAGGTGAATGAAAATATCAGAGAGCTGAATGTGCGTGTGTAGGTTATTGTAGCAATATCACCCACAATGGTGGAAACGGCCTTGCTTGAGCGGGCTTGGGTCTCAAAAAAAGACTCGAGCCAGACCCTCAAAGACTCTGATTTCGGACTGTGTTTGGCCAGACGTGTTGAAGCGTGTCAGGGGTCCGTTGGTCAGATTCAGTATCCGCCCAGACACACATTCGGGAACAATCAGAAGTCCACTTCTTACGTTGAGGGTCCTCTCGGGGCCGGTATGGAGTCATACATTGTGTTTAGGGTTCTGTTTGTCACATTGAGGGTTGAGGCCTGAGGGTCCACTTGTGCGCTAGTTCGGGTCCGGTATAGTGCCATACATCGCATTCCATGTGGGTCAATGGAAGTGCCACAGAAGTCGAACAAGCGAGCCCATCAACAAATGAAATGCACGTACCAAGGTCGGTAGCCGAGGAAATAGAATTATTGTTTGAGTGCGCGTGCGCGATCGCCTGTCCGCGTCAGGTATAAATAAGACACCTAATAGGATCCTGTAAACTACAAAAACCACTTAACAACTCAGCAGAGGACCGAAATCAGCCCACTCGAGGGAGAGTGGAATGTAGATCCGAGCTGCGAAGTGGCAGAATTTGGAACTAGCAGCGTGGGAAGAAGGATAGGGCCTATGTGCACGAATGTCTGGAGAACCTGAAGCCGGTCGATGGGAACTCACCAGGAGTGCGGCCTAGTCACAAGGCAGATGCGCCGAGAAACTCAGCACAAAGCAACGTTTAGAAGGTCAGAGAGCACCCTGTACGTGAGAGGCTAGAGAGGCCAACAGAAGGGGCAGGTGTGGAAGACAGCTGGGAACACCAGAACAACCAAAACGGCCTCGGATACCATGGGACACGAGACACGGATAACGGCGGAACGAGCAGCGAGTACGAAAAAGAAGTCGCTACTTGGAGGTAAGATGAAGACAGCCGGACACAAGGCAAAATGTATACCTAGACCATATATAGGCTGCTGGAAAATTGCCCACGGAACTCGAAAGCCTCACCGTCTGGATGAACTATAGCATCCAAAATAAACAATCGTTGCAAACCGTCACATAGAGCCGTGAAACCGAGCGTGAAGTAGGAGAAGCACATGTGTGGAAAAAAACAGGCTGGCTAGGACGCCGCGCAGATACGCGGAGAGGCAGAGGCAGGAAGAGGTTACCTGAGAAAATAAACATTGTGTTTGTGCTCGTTGAAAGGAAGATGGTGTGTAAGCACTTGACTGGGGAGTCGGCTTTGCCTGGAACCTTGAAGATATATCAAAATTCGTTGCAAGCAGGATTAGGAAAGCGCCCCAAGAGATATTGCCCAAGTCAAGCAAGCCACGGGGCTGGGAGAAAGGGAACCGAGGTAGTGTGTGTCATGACAAAAGCAGGAGCGAGAAAACCACAAACACACGATCATATCAAGTCGGAGATGCCGGTCCGACACAGGGGAAGGTTTCATAACTGAAAAGAGGGGTGTGACCATTTATAAAATCGAAGTCGGTGCTGGGAAGACCGTACCGCTCCACCTACCGATATGAGTTCGGGGTCAACTTGTTTTGTCCAGCTGTTTGCCGAAGCACCGCCATAGATCTGGCGTTGAATGACATCACACTGCCCATAACCTTGATCAGTGGACTTTTGGCGGTCACCTTAGAACCTGGGTGCAACACGGGTTTTGGTTAACCAGACTATCACAGTATCCGTTGATTCCATGAATCCGATGACACGTGCGAGACTTGTGGCCCATCGTCCTCGCAGCCTTTGGAGCCGTCACTTTGCGACCTTCCTGGCAAGTTGAAACGGAAGTTATGGACACGAAGCGCTTGTTATCAATGATCACCGCAATTCCTATGTTCCCGGAAGTTCAATTCCTCGAGGAACTCACCATATAACAGGGTACCAGGTGGTCGCATCTCAGTCAGGTAGTCTGAACGAGCGGGCATTGACAAAATGTGGCGAGAGGATTATGGTGGTCGCTCATTATGTAGCACTACTAGCACCATGTGTGCCTTATTGATCCAGGCGTGGATCCAATGCGAATCTTCCTGCGACAGCCTCTTCGTATCCCGCAATCTGGGGGTGTTGAACCACCGATGTGATGTGGTATCTCTTGTTCCGAATCGACGTGGCTTACCAGTCGGCTTGGATCGAGATGACTAATTTCATCTTGGCAGCGGTGGCCGCTCTACAATTGCCCGCTGATGACATTGGTGAGCCCCTGGAACTGCACGACCGTAGTAGGGAGATATGAATGTGGTTTGCGGTCAATTGATAATCTCGGTCGTTCCACATTTGGTCATTTGGAATACATGGCTCCACGATGAGCCTGCCGGTGTCTCAAATGGACCGGCCGACCTTGTATATGCATTGATTTCATCGTGAACATTGGTTTGCTGCGGAACTTGCTTCGTTTCTCGAAACACCCTCGGTCAGTAGGTATTTCACTCTTTGACTCAGTATCTTTGCACCCCATTTTGAAGTTTGAACGCCGCAGAATGTGAAGGGCGGGTCGGGTCTACGGTTCACGCAGGCCTTGGGGGAAACGTCAATGGTACATCGTGTGTGTTATTAATAGTAGTATGATCAGATTAATCCATAAATGAAGTGTCACAATTCCCCCGAACCCACAACACGCCCTGTCGCCGTGATCGCATAGATCCACGTACCTCTCACCCGCTCCTACTGCTCCCACCACCCACGTAGACCCCCTCGGCGGTCATGACAGCCGCGTAGCCACCGGGCGTTAACATCGCGACGTTTCCCGCTGGTGTTGCGCTTGCCGTGAAGCCTGTATGGGTACGGTAAAGAGCGCGAGTAGGACCTGCGGAAGAGGCGTGCGAGGACCAGAAGGAATCATAGGTGAGTGCGGCAGGAGCGATGGGTGCCGGCGTGGGTATTGGCGTAGTGGGCGTGGGTGCTGTAGGGGCGGCGGACGTGGATGTCGTGCTAGCGGGGGCGGGTGACTGAGCAGGGACAGTTGGGTGGATTGGTGCGGAGCCGGGCGTCGACGTGCTGATGGGGGGTTGAGAACCATATGCAGAAAAGGCGAAGCCGGGTTGCAAATGGCTCGCAGCGGGTTGCGAGAGTTGAACGTGGGGTGGAAAGACACTGGGGGCGGACTGGGAAGCGGAGGTGGATGCCCCAGACGTGGCTGGGACGATGGTCATCGAGGGTTGACGTGACAAGGTCTGAGACTGCGACTGCGACTGCGAGGGGATTTGAACCTGTGCTTGAAGTTGTGCCAGACGTGCCAGTATGTTAGGATCCGACAGGTCAAACGGGGTCGAAGAAGGGGCGACAAGTGCGGGTGTAGGTTGGAGAGTGGGGTATAACTGAATCTGTGAGGCAGGCCTGCCCTCGGCATGTTCTGATGGCGATTGGGAGGACGGGGAGACATGATCGGAAGAAGCATCGTTGGCCGCCGCCGACGACCCCGCAGTTGGGACAGTCACCCCAGATGGTGCCGTAGACTGGAGCACATGGGTCTCGGTAGGAAGAGACGCAGCGGAAGACGTGGGTAGATGGACCACAGTCGCATAATGGGGTCGCTGTCCTACACCTTGTCGCATATTCCGCAAATGGGAGTGATGAAAGTAGAGGTTTTCGACCTCGTTGAGATTTTGTCGTTGCTACACGAGGAATGAGCACGACATGAATCCAAGCACATAATAGTGTCGTTTACCCAGCCGTGTTCAACCTTAAGTTTGGCATATTGAAGACGCATTTGGAGTTGTTTTGAAAGCTGGCATGATAATGTCGGGGATGAATGAAAAACGGAAGTAAAACGATGTGTGACAGACGTGGTTGGCCTTTGCTCGTTCGAGCGTTTGCCTTCTTTTCTTTTGTTCGAGCTCATTTGGCTGAGGAGATGTCACGACGACCATCTCTTCGTGTGTTTTTGGTGAACGAAGTGAAGAAAAAGGCAGGGCCCTAACAGCCAATCACAAATCACGGTGTCTCATCATTGTGTAGACAAGGGACAATCGTCTATGCAACCTGCCGACAGCTGATTTTCTCATCAGTGCAGTATACCGGAATCGCTTATGTAGCTCTCTACATGCCCTGAAGTCAGCCGCGAAGGGTACCTAGAATGCAATTTCGATAACAATCAGGCCCAGTGACTGGGGCGTTTTTCATTTACTTTCACTAACGTACTCGCCCACTGAGTCTGTCTGAGAGAATCTGGAATGGAGGCCTGACGCGGACGATCGTCACGCTGTGGCAGAGTACGGCCAGGTCTGCCCGCGTTCACATTTCGAGGAGTCCTGGCCTACATGGTGACGCGGCCATGAGACTGAGACCAACGACACCCACCCACTGCAATGACATATAAAAAGCTTTACAGCAAATGTCGCCTGCGCTGATCAATGAACAATAAGGCAGTGGGCGGTGCTGTTGCTATAAACGTTTGCGTAGACAACGGCCCGGCTAGAATAAACAGAATGTTAATATCTCGGCCCCTAGCAGCTACCGTGTTGGCCGATCAGTGTTTGCGAGGCATGATCAACGGCTGTCCAGGGGGCCAAAGATATCCCACTAAGGGCCGATTTAGGACCGAATCAAGCGAGGTCCGAGTCGTACCCATCGGAGTGGTCAAATACAACATATGAACCTGTTCCTGGCTTAGAGAAGAACTTCGAAGAGGTCGGTGGGCGTCGAATCTAGACCCGTTGCGCTGTGCCCCCGCAGGCACAGCCTAAATGGGACAAGAGCGGCGGATCCGGGCATCGCGACGTGGATTGTTTTGAAGGTGTTGCAACAGAAGATCCCGTCGATTGTTCGCGCGCTAGCTGTTTCGTGCGGAGAGAGTGCATAGATGGTACCACACGGCCGCGGAAACGAGGATGCACTGTCAAGCGTCCGCGTCAACTTGAAGGCCGGCACAATGGAGTAGCCCGTGAGAGTATTATTTATAACAAATTGACAATCGTAACCTGCCACCGATCTGCGGGTCGAACGAGGTTACCGGATTCCATGAGCGAGAACGTTCTTTAGAGCCTTTCGCCGTTATTAGTTATAATGCCAGTGATCGCGAGCGAAGCATGAACTACGTACCAAGATTCATCGATATCGTTGCGCAAATTGGACAAGAGTCGTTCGACGAGGCCCTTCAGCTGGACACACTGTACCTTTATGCGCCACGTACGCATGGTTAGGGCTACGGAGCGGAAGCGAGTCGCCGCGCAGCGACCGCCGCTCTGGTGACAGCTTTAAAGACTCGGGTTGCCTGATAGTACCATGTGTCGCGGTGGCGGAATGACGTGCGCGCTCAGATCATGATTAGCCCAAATGGAAGTTCCCCGTTGAACAAGATCAACTAGTTCAAATCTACTGCATCGTGCATCGTGCCTTGGCTAGCCACTTACACCGCTCCACAGCGGCACCCCTTGTACCTCCGCAAGATATCAATCAAATTCCTGTTCACTTCACACACAAGGAGTTCTAGTGAGAGAGCGAGGGAGCGAGGGAGAGATAGTGATCTTGCAGTTGGTTGTTCTCCCGAACTCCGATTGGCTCGCGGAAGCTCATGGCGACCCCGGCTAACGTCCTCGGCTTGCAGATATGTTACCGAATGATATTGGTGACTTCGGCTCTGGCATCAAATTGACAGGCTATACACGGCACAGGCTGAGAAATTCAGTTTGGGGTACCAGTTTCAGGTGTTTACGGCCGATCGAGATGAGTGATCTGCCTCGAGGCGCCCTAGGACGTTCACGCGTTCATCATCGGGTCTTAACCCTTCTAGGGTTTTGTTTTCTTCCCTGCAGGTCCCGATTGAGTACTTATCAAGCAAGAGTATATTTCTACTTCGCTTCTACTTACTCACTGCCAGTGGCATCCTTACTCCAGTGACCCACCGCGTCCAACCTGGTCTGTGTCTGCGATGGCGACCGTCCAAGTTGCGTTGGCCCCATCCGCACAGGCAAGTCTTATCTCACTGGTTTCGGCGTTGCGTGACAGCGCTGCTCACCTTCTATCTTTTACCTAGGGCCGCACTCCGCGCGCTACTACGTCGTGGGCTCCCCCAAGTGGAGTAATCCATACCCGCCCGTGGCGTTCTTCGCCCCTCGCCGGTCCTGCGTTCTCGAGGCTGCCCACCATCATCTCAGAGTCGTCCGAAGAGTCCCACGAAGGCGACCACAGTGACGACGGGAGTACCCGCCTGCGTTCCCGTTCACCATCCTGGTCTTCAATTGATGCTGCTTCCGTCTCCGCCTCTGCGTCCGGGTATGCGTCCGGGTATGGTTCCAGGAACACCAGTTTGTCGGCGCTGGCCTTGTTCGAGGGGGAGTCGAGCGCGTCGTCGGTTTCCTTGTTTACCAGCACGAGTGCCCACGCCGGGACTTCATCTTCTCAGAGTCTTGGAACCCGTCCGGCGCGTTTAACGAAATCACAGTGGGGGCGTCGCAACTCCCTTCCACCTGGGGAGATGCCCATTGTACCTCCGCCCCAAGCACGGATTGCCCATCACGAACGTTCACGTCCATTGTCATTTCCTGCTCTGCCCGTGTCAAGTTCGATAGAGTCCATGCCACGGGCATATTCGCGGGATTCTCGTTTCCAGTCCGACCACAATACCCACAAACAGCCTCCCTCCGTATCACGTGACCCTGATTCCAACTGGATGTCTTCCTCTCCCTTTGGCCGGGGGTCGACTCCAAAGTTCTCGAGGCTTTCGATGGCCTCCCCCGCCGTCGTAATGCCTCTTAGCGCTAAAGAATATCGTAAGCGAAAGTCTAGGGATCCCCATGGGAAAGCCAAGGCAAACGAAAATACGTCCTCTTCTAATCACGTCACCTTTTCTGACAGCTCAAAGTCTGCTGCCATCCACGGCGTCCCGCTAGTCACGGTTTCACCACCCCCGTCGGAGGACACTCATCATGGTCATTCCTCTTCGCTGCCATATGGTGACCCTCGAACTACGCCACAGCCTCACGTCGGCCACACCCACCCGCAACCTTTTCCTCGGCCGCCTCAATCCCACCCTCAGCGCAGACTTACTCACAAGCACAAACGACCCCGTTCGCAACCAAACACTCCACCTCAATCCTCCCCCCTTGGCGGCCAACCTCCCATCTCTCCCAAATCCTCCTCAGGCACCTTCGTCTCTTTTGCCTCTACCCTGGATGGTGACCCCACGCCACAATCAATGTCAGTCCCCACAGATGACCCAAATGCCATCAATGTGGTTCCACCTGCCCGTCCCCGCCCCCGTCTTCGTCGCAAATCCTACCCCGAACGCGTCTCTAATGGCGCCCGGCTGAGCCTTCTCGAAGCCATGGACCATCTCTCCCAGGAAAGCACCTCCTTGCACCGTTTGTCGGGCATGTCCCAAACCGACAATTTGAATCGGCTTTCGGTGGCCTCCGAAGGGAGTGGACAAACCTTGTTTTATGATGTCGCTCAGTCTGACGGGGATGGCAATGAGGGTCAGCGTATGTCTGGCTTGCGCACCAAGAGCTTAGAGGATATCTCTTCATCGCTTAGCGTTACAGTTCAGCGCAACGGCGACGGCACCACAATAAAGGCAAAACGCAACGTGCGCACGGTGCGGATCTCGGATACGGTCCAGGTGTCGCCTGCGCCGGTGCATCGTCCTCGGAAATTGACCAAACCACGTCGGGGACCAGTACGGGGCTCAGCGTCTGGGCCTGGGGCGGTGAAAGATACAGCAGCTCAGACTCAGACCTACGAGCGTCGGGCATCGTTGTTGCCATGGAGGTCGAAGGTATCGGGAAATAACAAGAGCGGTGCAGTTGTCGCTGTTTCTGTGCCGACTGTGAGTGCACCTGAGAAGACTAGTGGAGACGGCGACTCGCCGGTGCCTGCCGAGGGTTCCGTGTACTCTAATGTGAACACTTCTACGTCCTTTCCCCGCTTGCCTTCCCCCTACGAGACAGGGCCAGCCCGAAGCCACAAGATTAGCCGTTCGCACTCCACACAATCGTCTTTGGAAATCCCAAGACCAATACCGGCGACGACCCCGGACTCGGAGCCCGAATCATTGTCATCTATGCCTCATCGTAAATCCCGCCGTTACAGTTTCTCGTTCTTGCCCTCATCCGCATTTCCCCGCTCTAAGCGCGAGAACTCCGACAACGCCCATCCCAGTCTTGATAATAAGTCTAAGGAGAGTGTTGGACATGTCGAGAGTGGCACGGACGGCACCTCGACGAGTATCCGTACCGTCACTCAGGGCAGTCAGAGTACCCTCATTCCGGCCTCTCCGGAGCTTTACAATCTGACCACGTTGGCGTCCTCTGGTCGTCCTTCTGGGTCCAGGCGGGGAATGAGTTCGTCTGCCGTGCCGATGTTGCGACGATTGAATGCGCAGGAAGAGGCAACCCCAGGAGCACCATTGCAGAGCGACTCGGACGACCAGTGCGGCTCTACGCCAAGCTTGATCACCACTGGCAGTTCGGCAACGTCGAGTCCCCCTCGTACACCCTCTTTTCCTCTCGTTGGCGGGATTGGTGGGGAGTTTGTACCACGACCATCTGGACTCAAGGAATCCTTTACGGACACGTCTGAGGAGGATTCGGATGATGTGATAGGACAAAACAGGAACTCGAGAATATGTGTACATCAGAGGCAGAAGAGTCCTTTGGCCCGTGCTAGTCTCGTCATCACTGCCGAGGAGGAAGAATGGGTACATCTGAACCAGACCGCAGGTCCGAATTTGAGCCCGAGCTCATACCATGGGGCGCGTCCTGGCACGTCGACCTCGTCCCTTACGTCGGCGACGGAGCAGTCAGAATCATACGTCTCGTTCAGCACTGCTGACCCCGCCTCAACTGCATCGTCATCTTCGTGTTCGAGATCGCCGTCATTGTTGATGGGTGACACACGGGATGATGAAATTTACGCATGTGCACTGTGTGGGCATCTTGTTCCTCGAGGAGTACAGCTTTCGTTGCCTTCATCGTCTACGCCCGAGATGCATCCAATGTTCACGGTCCCGCTGTTGACAGTACCCGCGTCGACTGTATCTTTGATGGAGACCCAACCTCGCTTTGTGGGTAGACTACGCCATGGGAGTGGTCGAAAGAGCAAGGGACATTCGTCGCTACCCTCTGCCGGTTTTCCACTTTCAAGGCAAGGTCGCAATCACGTGGACACGACGGCGCACGTCAATATCAATGGTTACTTGTCCGAGTCTGACACGGTGATGTCTACAAAGACGAGGACAGCTGACAATACAATGACGACAGCGCCATCGACATCTCCAGCCAAGATGAGGAAGCGTCATCGGCCACAGACGGCGCCCGCAGGGACAGGGGAAGTTGCCCTCAACTTTATGGAGGGGGTCACGGCTCTGCGCGCACATGAGGGAAGCATGGACGTCCATGGGAGTGAAAGGCAAGAACGCTCCT
Source organism: Leccinellum luteum (assembly GCA_038091855.1). Classification (NCBI taxonomy): domain Eukaryota; kingdom Fungi; phylum Basidiomycota; class Agaricomycetes; order Boletales; family Boletaceae; genus Leccinellum; species Leccinellum luteum. Next base: position 11,482 of record JBBPPG010000373.1, on the reverse strand, counting down.
CGAAGTCCAAGGCCCGGGGTGGTGAATCCAAATTCAAGACGTTGCTCAAGGAACTTTTGAGGTGGCGAAGGTGAACGAACTTTTTGTGTACGTGATGTTGTTTCGTGGCGGTTGCTGGGATGTGGGCTGACGATCTCTGGTCCAGATGTCGGACGAATACCTCTATCTTGTTATACGATTCAGACTTTCCGATTCCAATTTTCATCCTTACTCTTGCGTAGAGATGACTGACTGACGAGGATGTTTTTTTTTTTCATAATTTTTTGTGATGTGCATTGAAAATACCTCAACTCACACCTGCCACGTTCATTGATTCATGCCTCCCCACGTTTCATTATCTTTCAGCTTTAAATTGTTCCCTCATTTTCTTGGCTTGATACCGCGCATAATGTACGTAAGTCAGGCAGTACACGTGTGGTATTTTGAAATAATCGGGGTAGGGTAGAGCAGTTTAACAACACGCCTGCATGCTGTATTCTGAATAATATTGCAGGCACACCTGCTGTAGTACTTCCATGTCGTGTAACATATATTTACAAATAAATTTGGATTTATACCTGTTCGAAGTTCCCCCACTGTTTCCGATCTCTCCCTTCCAAATGACTGGTCAGGCGAAAGGCGACTTGACGTTCCGCAGTATAGTACTACGGGCATGAGAGTTACGGATACTCATGGGCTTCGATTCGCGCTCGAAACCCTTGGCAATGGCACTGCGCATTTCTCATGGTGATGGTAGTATCCGCAGTGCGATCGGACTCGCAGTGTGCTAGGCAAGTGCGTTATCACAGGCCACATCGATACTGCCTCAATCAAGCAATTGGCTGTATATGATCTCCAGTCTAAGTTGCTGTGCTTGTGCAATCCCCATCTCTCAGATTGACCGTCATGTCCACCACCGATGCTGAGAACGAGGTCACCGAGACCTTCTATATCATCATGCAGAAAAGCGAGCTCTCCCTTCACCTCTGCAAAGAGTCAATATCTCATCACTCTTTCTAGGTCTCGTAGACGGCCCTGCCCCGCCGCCCCGCGAGCGCTACCTCGTCACCCGTGCCCCAAGGAGTACCAACTTCATAGTGGACGTCAAAGTTCGCCGCTCAGAAACCTCCCTGAAACTTGATCCGACCATAAACCGGTCGCTCAAGGTGGCGGAACACGCCAAGTCGATCGCCCGATTTCAACGACTGATGAGCGAGATCCCGACGCAGTATACTGGCGTGGAGGACCTGTACGGTCGGGAAACGAGCGTCGTACATGTGACGGACCCGAGGCGGCTGTTGGAGATACACCTGTCGGGGGACGAAGCGCCCAAGGTCCCGCGTCCGACGGAGGAGCAAAAGGTCAAGTTCGACGAGGTGGTGAGGATCGTCGAGAACTGGGGCCGCAGTGGAGGGCCGCTCCCGTTGTACGACTAGTAGTAGTACTAGCGCTTTTCGTTTCTCGTAAAGTATTATCAACCGGACGTTCGATCGTACTACAGTGTTGGGTTATTTTTGAGGGAGAGGCCCATCGGACCGGTGACCTTAGGTACGAGCAGTACGGGTCTGAGTAAATGTAGCCGATGTAAATGGACGGACGAGTTGAACCGTGCGCTGAACACGGGTGTATAATGCCGCAGGTACCGGAAGAGTTCAAACGCGACTCGGAACACGGAACATGTGGAGCCTCAAGTGCATCGACGATAACCCGAAATATGCTACATCTTGGATCCTACTGCACTGCCTCAGACTTATCTGATCTCTCACCTGATCACGAAATGTCCACCGACACCTTCAACATCGTCCTGCAGAAAGGCAAGCTCTCGTTTCCATAATCCCTGCGGGCGCCAACCGCTCACAATCTCGCAGGCATCCACGGCGGCTTCGCCCCGCCGACGCCTGACGCCCGCTACATCCTTACCCGCAACACAAGCAACCCAGACGTCTTCGTCGTCTCCACACAGACCCGCCCCCACGGTACCCCGCAGCTTCTCGCTCCCAAAACCCGGGAGCTCAAGGTAGCGGACCACGCTGCGTCGATCGCCAGGCTCCATGAGCTCCTGCACGAAATCCCTCCGCAGTACCCCGGCGCGCAGGACCTGTACGGCCGGAACACGAGCATCGTGACGGACCAGATCACCGTCAGTGCCTTGCAGATGTCGGGCTTGCAAGCAGGGACTGGGATCTCGCCTCCGACAGAGGAGCAGAAGGCCAAGTTCGATGAGGCGGTGACGATCATCCAGTCTTTTGGCGCGTAATATAGCGTATCGACACCTTTGTTCATATTCTTGTCTTCTCATCCACCTTGCGCCACGCTCAACGGGTACTATGATGTACTCAGCTGAAATATTGCCGGAGGTAGCGTATTACGCACGCGACGAAACAACTAGATATCGATCGAACATGTCACAATATATAAACTTACAATTTATCACTCGAGTATTTCGATCCAACAACTTGAAAACAAAAAAAGCCTAGCCCCACTAGTACTACCTTCATTGCGAGACCTTCGCTGCCGCTTCGACATCCCTGCCCTTCTCAGGCTGGGGCACGGGAACAATGACCGGGCCAGTGACCATCGTCTCGCCTCCCTTTTCTTCCTCAGTTTCTATTGCGTCCGAATCCCCAATCCTACTCAAAAACACCGATAACACGCACCCCACCCCCAACCACGGCAACAACGACACAAATCCCCACCTTACGCCCTCCCGAAACGCGTTCCTCACCACACCCTGTATCGCGCTAGGTAAGTTATCGAGACTCGTCACCGACGTCAGGCCGTTGTCGAGCAAAGATGTGAGCGCAGCGACATCAGACAGGGAAAAGTTTCCAGTCGTTTGGAGGTGCGAGTTTATATACGCGTTCACTTTCACATTCAGGATCGTGAAGCATTACGCGAGGCCGACGGTCCCTCCCAGCGCCCGGAACTAGTAACGTGAAAAACAGGGGAGAATAAGTAAGCGCGTGCGAGCAAAGGCATGCAAACGAAGAGACGGACGAACGACAACATGGCGTTCGTAACCGTGACATGGTTCAGTTTCGTGAATCGTGCGTGAATCGCCAGCGGACCTGTAGCGAAACCCACACCCACACCCGCCATCGCCATAAGTCTGTGCACAGACGGATCAGTCATTGCCACAGAGACATAAACGAATGACTGAAATGTATAACTCACCCGTTTACTTGGCCTTGATTATCGTGTTGCATGGCCATTTCGATGAGCCCCACGCCGATCGTCATGATGCCGTTCCCTATTACAATAGGATGAAGCGGCTGTAAAAACGAAAGGGTGTTTGTGTCTCATTTCCCAACCTTTTCATCAGAATTGACGGACCTGTCTCAAATGCTTGATTAAAAGGATTGTCATTAACGCTCCTCCCCCCTGTTCACATGCGACCCATCAGAAACAAGCCAAACATACACAAGAAACAGTGAAGAGACGCACGAGACCGGGCGCAAAATAAAGCAACTGAATCCCCTCGGTAGGTGGAAGCCCAGTTACCAGCGTCGCAAAAATTGATACGAAATAGAACATGACAAACATGACCATGCCCGAAATGAACGAGTCGTATTGCACCACACACATATCATACGAGGTGAAGATCTTGGTCGGTAGCGTCGGGCGTGCGCGGAAGATCCCTGTGTATCTCGTGCGAACGCGTGACTGAATTCGCCGGGGTCGTTTGACGAAAGCGAAAGCGATGGCGACTGGCGCTTGAGAAGAATTTCCCAGAGTACGCAGAGCACGATCAAAAGTGCACCAAGGATGAGATTAATGATGACGCGCACACTCTTCCAGTTGTCGTCCGGCCCCCAGTTGAGCGCGAGCAAGACAAGAATGCCTCCAGCAACGAACAGAAAGGTACCAACCCAGTCTATCGAAGAGAGTTTAGAGACCCAACTGCGTGCTGTGCTCAGTGTTGTACGACGAGGATAGGCGGTTTGCGTGGCGTTTTGATATTCTTCGTTGCCGGAGTGGGATCGCTTGCGGAGAAAGGCAAAGCACAGGACCATACCGAGGGTGGCGCATGGCAAGCTAAACAGAATGGGATGAGCGTGAGCGCGATGAAAATCATCCTCAGGCAGGTGCGATGACTCACTTGATGCCGAATACCCAACGAAAGTTAGCAGCAATTAAAAATCCTCCAATGGCAGGCCCGGCAGTGAAGCCACCGGCATAGAGCAAAAAGAGCGTCGATTGTTGGACATTGTTTCATTAAGCGATGCCGTCATTGCCGTGTCAGACATGATTGTTCGAACGAGCTATGAGCCCGAAAATAACCGAGCGAGGCAAGATTAAGCATGTGAGTGGATCAAAACAAAATCATACGTCAGACGCCGTGGTGGTGCCACAAGTGAAGAAGGCATACAGTGAGTAGACCTCCAGCGCCAATGCCAGCAATTCCTCGGCCCAAGAGAACCATGAGCATATTCACTGCGCCTGTGCTGAGCGCACTCCCTACCAGGAACAGCAGTAATGACAACTGAAGCCCGAAATGACGACCATGAATATCTGCGATAGAAGCAAAGAAAGGAAGGAAAACGGTGGACGCGAGAAGATACGAGGTAGCAATATAACTGGAACGAGCGATTAGCAGTCCTGACTTTATCTGACTTTCTATTGAAAAGCGGGACTGACCTTTTCAGCGGGAGAGCATTAAAGACAGACTTTGCGCGAGGAAAAAAGTCAGTATGGTAAGGACGGACAGTAGACGTAATACTAACCGCGATTCGAGACTGCGCTGTCGCGATGACTGTAAAGATTTACGACAGATTTTGTCAGTTGCGATCATGCCAACCGGAAGGATGGGCATACTTGTATAATCTAGGGTTTCGAGTATCATGGGAAAGAAACAAGGCGAGCATCAATTTCCAGTCGATCAGTTTCCAAAAACTAGTCTCCTTGTCCGGAGGACTCGGACTTGAAGCGTGGGCAACCATGCCAGGCGTATCTAACCAGACACAACCGAATCAGCAACAAATACAGTCGACGAAGATGACCAGTCGGGATGGTTTGAAACCCTGACCACGTTCTCCACTTCTTTGAATGCGCGGCGCATCATCTGGCTGAACGTCCTTTGCTTTCCTAAAGGGAAGCGTCATCGGGATACCGCTGGGGGACATGAGCCTGAGAGGTTGCGGGATTCATCAACCTGCTTGTGAACATTTAGGGTTCAGAGGAATCAACCGATGCGGTATTTAACACAGCCAGCGAATATGCATCAATTCATTTTCCATCTGAGTACGCGCGCGCGCCATGGCGGCCCATGAGACTTGGAAGACGGTGTTCTGGCCGCGGGCCGTGACAGCGGCGGATGAGTGGTGTGGAGTCCGTCGACCCTTTTGCCTGATCATTGCCAACAGCATGAGTCAGGAAACTTACTATAATTGCAGGCGGTCCAGGATTCCTTGGATTTCACTTCTCTGTGCAAATCAGCCTGAATTTTTTCGCTCGAAGTCTAGAGTCGAATGAGTTCAGTTGGAGGTAAGTCACGGTCACGGTGGTTTCACAGACTCGGACAAGGCTGTGCGTCCCTGCCAAGATTCAGACGTTTTGGATGAGTTGCCAGCAGTGGCCTCCGACGGGTGGATTGGAACACATTGCTTTGAATCAGCAGTACTATGTCTGGACTTGCTGAGCAGTTGCGCATGGAAAACCACTGTGGAACGTTACACCACAACAGCCTCTGGCTTGTTCCGTCAGATGTTGTAGGTACGTGACCCACATTTTAATGCGAATGGCAAGTCTGGATACACGAGAAATTCAGCGCACCGCCTTATCACACATGGCACATGGGTCGTAACTGAAGTACTGACCACAGCGCGGTTCCATCGATCCTACACCATTTCCAAATCACTACATACGAAATCACTTAATAGGCGAGACTAAGACTAAGGCGATTATCCACTCTGTGCTGTCCCGCCAATCACCACCCCCTGCACAAACACCTGCTTGATGTTGCGATTATCCCCACAAAACAGGAACCGCTCCAACCATCTCTTTACGTTTTTTTCCTCCGGGACTTTCTCGGATTCGTCTATTCCCTCGCCCCATATAGCTGGGTTTCCCGTGGCGTCGTCAAGGCTGACATGCAGCGCATCGAATGCTTTTCCAACAGCAAAGGACCCGATACGGTCTTGTAGACAGCAGACATTTGCACCGCCGAGGGTGGCGAGGTACAACAAGGTTGCGACCTGGAGTTTTTGGTTGGCGAATGGGCCGACTTTGGGGTTGTGAGAATGGTGACAATCACAGCGATGCGTATGGTCGTCATGGTCCTGGTCTTGGTGGTCCTGGTGGTCGTGGTTTTCATGGTGGTTGTGGTGGTCATTATTTCCGTGGTGTTCACGGTGATCCGCCACATCGGCTACTTCGCCTCCGCTCTCGTCCTCAGAGTCCGAATCGGATTCTTCGTGCATGTCCTTCGCGTGTCTGCCGTGCTTGCACCGTCTCCCATGTCTGCCATGCTTGCAGCACTTGTGCTCACGCCTCTGCTGACGACGCTCTTCATCTAATTCAGCTTGAACGGCGACCATCTTGGACGTCGTACTGGCCATCTGAATCGTGTACAAGATCGAGGGATTATACCCACCGCCAACATCCGTGCCAAGGCCAACCTGCAATGAGTAATAAATAAAATAGAGTGAGCGATCCATGCCCAAAATGCGGAAAGGGACTGTACGCAGTACCTTGACGCCATGATCCAACAACAGGCCGATCTTTGCCATTCCACTGCTCAAATAAAAGTTGCTCGTTGGACAATGAGCCACCCCTGCCCCCCGCTTTGCAATTAGTTCCATCTCCTTCTCCGTCAACCATACACCGTGCCCTAATATCGTATTGCACCGAAGGAGGCGGAATCTGTCGTATACCGCCGCATAGGACTCTGCACCAAAGCGTCTCTTCGTCTCCTCTACCTCCTTTCGGTTTTCGGAAATGTGGGTTTGGATGGAAATGTGGGGACATGATTCAGCCAGCTCACCAAGCTCAGTGAGGAGCTTTTCGCTGCAGGATGCGGCGAAACGGGGGGTGATGATAGGGTGGACAAGTGGCTCGTTGGCACGTGAGACAGGGAAACTTTGAATGTATTCAATGAGCATCTTGGTCTCCCTAAGGGAGTCTTCGGCAGTTTGTTCGATGTAGTAACCGGGGCAGTTCCAGTCCATGTTGCATTTCTGTCACAGACCTACGTGTCAGCGTTGACCGGATGCATCAGATGATGAGAGCATAACATACGCCAACGAATGCGCGTTGGCCTACATAACTCTTGTTTCAGCACTGAGATCGACATATATTCAGTTGAGGAGATCACCTTTCTTTTGGACGATGTCCGCGAGAATCTTGGTTGCCTCGAGATGTAAACTTCCATAATAGCAACTTGTTGTCGTCTATCTACCGTGAGGATCTGTTGACAGTAGACCGCGAACAGTCACCTACCCCAGATGCAATAGAACGGTCGATGACGCTGTTGTACGCGTGCTTAGCATATTCGTTGTCTTTGAACTTTGATTCCGTGGGGAAAACATATTCGATAAGCCAATCAAGGAGTTCGCGATCGCCGCCACTGATGATGTAGAATTCATTGCTACATTTGAGTCTTAGCCTCAAAATCGTGCTGGGAATACGTACATGCCCAAGTTAGGAAACTGGCACGCGTGCTTTGTGAGGCGGAGGGAGTTCTTGGTGAGCAAGGTGAGCAGACAAGGACGGAGGATCACGTACGACATGCGTGTCAACCAAGCCAGGCATAAGGAATTCGCCCGAACTCAGCTGTAGGAGGGTATACTCGCCGTCCTTGAGTCCACGCAAGTCAATGATACCATGGATGGCCGAAGGGTCGATGTTCTCCTCGATCCAGATGATATTACCATCCGACCCGACAGCGATCAAGCACTGAGGAAGTGCGATGTAGCATGACAATGTATGTGGATTGATGACTGGGCCATAGTAGAGGTTGATCATTGTGAGAGTGGGAGCGACGAGCAAGCGAAAGCCCGCACGTAAGAGGCTTATAAGTGGAATCAAACGGGGTCTTGTTCGCTTTACTCGCACCTCGTGTTCCAGAACCGGCACCCCATACGACATGATGAATGGTGGGAGGACTCGGAGGAGCCGAAAGAGACGCGATGCTGTACCTCAAAGGTAAATGCCTACGTACGTTCATACGAAAATCATGATATTCAGCGGTTGAGGCCAACCGGATCCGTGAGTACATGCCATTAGGTGTCGGTCGTGACGGGGGTGCGACGCGTCCAACGAGGAAAGCATGCGAATATCTCGACGTGGTTAATTCTTCCCTATGTCACGGTACACTTTGCAGAACGATGAATGAGATTGTCTGTATGTGGGAGAGGATCATCACCGCTCGCCTGAATTCGTGCAACCAGTGCTGATTCGGAAGCCTTAGGCCGGACTGCTCACCACCGATGACGACGACAAGAAAAGGCCACATACATATTGATTCAACCTGCGTCGAAGTGATGGTCTCCAGAATGAATCCTGAATCGCGAGATGCGGCGGGGGCAGCTGAAGTCCTGCCTCTAACCGACTCGCCCCATCCCAAACGTTGAACTCTCTATACTCATCCCAAACAGCAAACTTGGTCTCGAAGAAGTCTTCTGAATTCTCTCCCCCGATTCCTCTGCGAAACCTTCACCGCCAATTACAGAAGTAATGATATCCACTCCGCGACGGACGCTTTCTCGCAAACAAATGCCAATACCACAGTTGCGGAATCCTTGGCTCCGAGTCACTTCGAACCCGTGACCCGCGCTGCTCGCGACAAAAGACTACAAGCACGCGGATGTGTTTCGGTCGTCATTATATGTCCATGCTCGGGACGCGTGGACCCACATAGGGTGCGAGACGTCACAAGGGAACTGTAACTGCTCCAGATGGGCTGTTATGAGGTTAGCCTGGGGGATACGACAGGCAGTGGTACCCCTGCCAGTGCGTGCAGTGCTGGAGGAGGCTTGCAAAGGATCCCATCAAGCAGACTTGCGGGACATGTAAGTGTCTTTGTTATAGACTGCGCGCAGCTCGACTCATACTGTCTTGAATAGTTTCACGATATAATATAAAACAGCACTCGCAAACCGCTCGATTTAGGATTGCGCTTCGATGCCTCTGTCGGGGGACTCGGCGGGTGTCCTTATTCTCCTGGAGCGACCGGAAGCGTGGCCACAGAGGACGTCGTATATGCTCTAACCGGCGAGTCTTTTGGTGGTGACATACACTGGTCAGCCCATCCCCTCCTTGCATCATCTCATCTCAATATCTCATCTCATCTCTTAGCGCCTTCGCAGGCATTGCTATTCAACCCGGGACCGAAGTGGGACGTCGGGTCAATATCTCTCCCGTTGCTTGCTGAAACTGGTGCTTAGATCTCTGGGATCCCCGGAAGGGAAAGCACGAACCGGCCCAGTCGTGCCTACATCGTAAACGCCGGGAACGCCAGCTGGCCGAGAAAGCACGAGCAGAGGCCAAGCATTGAACTCGCTACAGGAGATCCAAGTACCGTTAATGGAGAAACTGGGCGGTAATATCAGTTCATCCACAAGGCTGTCAAAAATATTGATGTTCGAATGTGCAAGGTTAGTAAAGTGCAGCCACCATCTCCTGGAGCTTTGCAAGGTCTGATCGAATAGAACACATTGATCGGGATGAATCCTGGTAGTAATCGTCGTTGACATTGTCGAATCAGGTCCACGGAAACCATGATATATGTATGCTGAAAGCTAAATCACCTCAAATTCCCGCCAGGGCAAGATAATGGTACGATCACTGAAAGAGGGGAGGGGAAAAGATTGCAGTCCCCTGCCAGGAGTGGCATCTCACCTGCTTCCCGATGCGTCGGTGGCATGCGAGCACTGGCATAATGAGTCCAAAGCAGCGACCTAGATACCTACAAATCCATAAATCCAGAGCGACTCCTTCCACCACGACTGTCGATCTTTGGGGAAACAAGGTTCGGCAGCACTACGTTATACCGCGTCGGTTGGAGTGTGGCAGGCTTGGAACTTTGGCTGGTGCTCGCAGGCGCAACGTTAATGAGTTCAGGCATCGGTCTTCTCTTGTTGCTGAGTCTGATCACTGCATGAGCATGCCTGCGCGTGTCGGTGAGGACAAGTGAGCCAAGGAACGACGTCGCGCAAGAAGCGACTGGAAGATCGGCACGAAACACACCGCCGCGAGTCCAGGTGACCCACGCCTCTTGGTATTACCTCTCCCCTTCAAGTTCGTGCTTTGTCTTCCCCTTCTTCCCCTCCCCACGAACCTGGACCTTCGAACGTTTCTGGTCAAACTCGCCATTCCATTCCAATCTCTCTCTACCATTCCTCCTACTAGTCTCTGGCCCCTCGTCGTCATCCTCGTCCCAATTGTCACGCACGGCCTTGGCCATCTGCTTCCGATTCTGCTTCCGTCAGGACGACTCTTCCGACTCCTTCACATACCATGTATCAATCGAGGTATTCGTCTGCTAAATTCCCACCGGCAAGAACAGCCCGCATCACCTGCACGAGGCATGAAACATCGTTGATATTAAACCGATACCACTTGCTAAGCTTCACTGTGCCTGGTATCTTGTGAAGATTGAGGCCAGTGCTACCGGCTCTTTTTCATCGCCTTCGATGGCTGGCGCGATCGCATCAACCGCTTTGTCCTCGGACCTTACCGTGCCGCGATATTCTATTGAAATACGCAAGACCCGATTTCAGAATATTTCTTTGATTCAAGAAAACAATCCTAACCCAAGGTAACTGCTTCGAACCGTGCATTGCGAGGTTACTTTTAGGAAATCGAGTCTTTGCAGCACTCGTGTGAAACGAAGGTCGATGCTAGATGCAAAATCATCGTGTGCTGCCTCGGTATGTCTCATCTACTTATCACGGACCGTGGGTGACAAGTTCTTGACGGTGGTGTTTCTGTCTCTCTGCGCTGTGTCGGAAAATTGAATGTCACCACCGACTCACGCTTTAGATGGTAATAAAAGCTGCGTATCCTGATAGTCTCATCCTTTCACCTTCATCGTCTTTCTTTATTAACCGAAATACTATCCAGATACTGTCCTTCACTTTCGCGCCATGTCCTCTGACGTGCAGTCGGCCATTCAGCTACAGCTGTTAAACAATCATATATCCCGTATGGCTCTGCACGAACCGTGTTATGGATCATTATTCTAACCTCATTGCTCAAACTTATCTCTTTTTGTACGTCGTTTACTATATATTTGTCCATACTAGTGGTTCGTGTACGCGTGCAATCTAGCATGGAACCGCTGATCAAGTTTTGTGCTACAAGTTAGAAATTTACTCGTCAATATCCCCCAAGCGATAAAAAATCTGAATGGGAGCCTGTTGATACCTGTCTGGGATCTCATCCTCAGATTATTTTACACCATCACCATGTACCCCATCACTCCCCGATTTGTGATCAGCATGCATGAGCTGTTCGACAAGGACAGCCGTGGTCGGTTGGAAGGGATCGATAGTGCGTTTGGGAT